>VNJS01005434.1:0-19337 GCA_008042575.1 Drosophila watanabei
GCTAATATGCATTAAAATATCACAGTCTGATTGTTTTGTTTTTGTTGTTTGCAGCGCGTTGACTTCCATCATTGCTCGTAATATGTAATTTTGATTCGTAAATTTATCAATTTATCATCATAATGCAATAATACAGGCCATTATGCCGACACAATTTCGAAATTCAATTTGCAATGTTTATTTACATATCAGAAGGGCCAACTCCCCCACTCGATTGTGTTTGAAATTAGTTTTCGACTAAACACTCACTCATGTCCTGGCCATCAAAAGCATACGTTGGCTCGCATGAAATTGACCAGTTTATATTGTTTTGTTAGTTCATAGTTGGTCAATATGCTGCACGTGGAAAAAAAAACAACATATACAAAGGAGCTTGGTTTAAAAAATAATTGCTTTGCTGTTTTCATTGAAAATGTGATAATATTTGGTTATTGTTTGTGGCATTCTTAAAGCAAGTTTTAAAGCAAATGTAGCTGAAATTGATTCAGAAAAAAGTAAAGCTGCAAGATTTTATAATGAATTGTATAAGGAAAAATAACTAAGATTAAAGTTACCTTTTGTAAAAATATTTGTAAACTTAATGCTGATGTTACTTGTTAAATTAATTCATATACAAATAAATATCATTAAATTTAATTAAAATAATGTTGCTCTTACTCTGGAAAAAATACATTTCATACGACATTAAATCTAGAAATAAATACAAATGACTTTTAGACTGTCTTGTGCCTTTTCTAATAAATAAAATATAGTCGAATTCATTGACTTTGATTACTTTCCATCATTTTACGATATAGATCCCTTTTTCAGTACTCATTTACCGCATTTATTTCTGCTTGAAGAACGGCCATGAGTTCTTATTCAAACCCAAAAAACCCGAACACATGTAGGGTACCTTTTGTATTTATTCCCATAAATGGATTTTTTATTACGTCTAGAGCTGCAGGTCGTTAAAGTCGTACATATTCGGTGCCTATTTTATGAACGTTGGTGGGTTGGTCTGGTGGGCTGCTGAGGCTCTGGCAACCACATAAAACCCTTACAAAAATGCGAACTGAACGGAAATGTCTTTGATGGCATTGCCGGAGTATGGAGTATGGAGGAGGGTATAACGACAAACTATGATTATTTTGTAATTTTATGGCTACCCCAAGGCGATAGATGAGAGGCGAGAGGCGGAAATCCATACCAACCAATGGGGCGTCACCAATAAACATAAATTATGCAAATTTTTGACTTTAATTATACGAGCTGATAGCAACGCCCTACATTCC
This sequence comes from Drosophila watanabei, assembly GCA_008042575.1. Lineage (NCBI taxonomy): Eukaryota > Metazoa > Arthropoda > Insecta > Diptera > Drosophilidae > Drosophila > Drosophila watanabei. The sequence goes on from VNJS01005434.1 coordinate 1,275, forward strand.
ATTCCCAACAAAACCCTTATTCCTCATCCGTGTGCGCCCGATTATTTGGGTTGTTATTAATTAAGCTGAGACTTCATGAGCGCGTTTTAATCATTGGGAACACGCGTCCCCGTTCCCACCAGCATATAGCCCCTATATGGTGTGTGTCCTGTGTGCGGGGATAACATGGGTTGGTTAGGAGTTGGAGGCGACTAAGGAGAAGGAGGAGCTGTCAGGCCGTTTCTGCTTATCGATCAAACGCTCACAGAAGTCACAGAAACCCTGAGGTTACACATTAGACATTTCTTCCAGTGACGTTTTGTTTTGTTCCGCCTTCATATTAAGGATACATGTGTGACACATTCCCCCAATCCGACCTTGTCACTGATAACTGCACACAAAGGCCCACAGAGCATAGGAAGTTTGTGCGGAAAACGGTGCTTATTAAAAATTACATGTCAAACGGAAAACCAGGCACAGGAAACCCAAAAAAAGGACACTACAAGAAAAGAAATGGGAAGAAGGAGATTTAACTTCATTAACATTGTAACAGATTCTATTATATTTTTTGTTTATTTTAATTTAAATAAGAGTGCTGTTTGCTTATAAATAAATAATATTACCAGATTTAAGCAAAGTATATTTTATCTCTAAAAGCTTTTATTTTTATTTTCTGTGCACACACACTTACGAGATGAGTTGGCATAAACCTTTTGGTTTTTGGGCGTTGGTGAGGAAGAACCCTTTTTAAATATGTCGCCCCATTATCTTCATTAGGCGCTAATGTCCGAAAAAGGTTTTTCCCCCAAACTATGATCTTCCCCCCTCTTTGGAAACTTTCTTTTTCCCCTGGCTGGATTTAACTTTTTGGCTACCATGACAACTTCAAAAGTCGTTACTCATTTCTGTGTACTTAATTTGGTAAAAGATATGAAATTTCCTTCTTATCGCACTCCACTGTCCTTTTTTGTGTGCGCCTCCATCTTTTTTTCCTCGTCCTGTTTAAGGAACAGTAGCAGCAGCAGCAGCAGGCTTGCCCCTTTTCATTAAAAGTGGGACTGAGGACCAAAGGAGATGGTAATTTCATTAGAAAACTTGAACCGCGTCAAACTTTAAGCTTAAACTCGGCTTGTGTGCCTGCAGTCGCAGAATTTTAATGCCGCGTGAAGAATGCCAAGTTAACAGGAGAAAGGAGAAAGGAGGCAGGACTCAGGAGGTGAATGGTGGGATTCCGAGGTGTGGGCCAGTCGCTTGACTTGGCATAAAAAAAGTTTCTTTTTGGCTTCCACTTCCACTTTTGGGGGGCACACAAAAAGTTTGTGTTACGCCGCTGCCGCCGCCGACTCGTTGACTCAATAACTGGTTGGTTTTTGGCTCTCCCTCACTTTTTCCCGCCTGAAGGCGGGCCTGAATAGAGGGCGTGTTGCCGGTATTTTTGGGGCGTGGGCGTGGCCGGGTGTTAAAGACTTAAGGTGAGCGCATGGACGCTGCTGCTGCTGCTGCTGCTGGTGGCTCCAGACTGACACGATTATCGTAATTATGCGCTGGCTGTGGCAGTAGCATACTTTTGTGAGCCAACTCTTAGCCTCGTAATAAGTTGTTGTTGTTGTGTGGGTGTATCTCTCTCGCGGAGGGTGTGAGTGCGAGTGTGTGCGTTGGCCCAACTTTTGCCGCAATTATGTAGGTTGGCAAAAGTTGCTGCTCGCTTTTTATTTTTATTTTCATTTTACTTTCATTTTTTCGGGGGTGCACTGGCTCAAGGACACGCTCATAACCCGCTGCGAAACATTCGGCTTATGCCTTTATGCGGTTGCCAAAAAAAAAGAGAAAAAAAACCAACAGAAAAAGCCAGGAAAGTGAAGAGGTCCTGGAGCAAGACATCTTGCGAACATGTGACCAATTTTGAGAGCTGCCTTCATTCCATGCCTTTGACGTTGCTATAATTCAATATTTTTTCCAAATAAACTTGTTGGCAGCTTAACTTTTTGTAAAGTTTACTTCAAGTGCTATCCTCTGACATGAGGGATTAAAAAGGGGTTTAACTTTGAAATTAAATTGGTTGTATAAGAAATATAATAATAAATATATAAATAACGCTGTAAAAATACAATATTAAATAGGAGAACCAATTAAATAATAACTTGCAATTAAAATATATTTTATTCACCTTAAAATTTGTTATATTCTTTAAAGTTTAAGAAATAGTATCCAGCTTTTTTATTTAAGTGTAAAAAAGGTCAAAGCTTCTCCAGAAAATCCCCACTTTTTACAGGGTGTCAACAAGCCCTTTCCACGCTTTCGGCCATATTTTTCAGCCGCCACCCTTGGCGCCGCAAATCAGTGAGAAAATGCTGACAAGCGACGGGTGGAAGGCGAAGAAAAAAAAAAAGAAAAAACGGGAAGCAGAATTAAATAAAACGTATTACATTTGTAGCGTTTACAGGAAGTGAGCGTGAGGGTCGGGGGTCCTTGGTCGAGTGCCTGTTAAGGGGCGTGTGTTTATGTGTATGTGTGTGTGCGTGAGAGCGAGCTCCTTACGTTACATGTGTGAGTGCTTGTGGCATGTGTACAAAAACGCTTTGTGGCGATGGAAAGCACCTTCCTTCCTCCGGGCAAACATCTTGCGCCAAGGCAAGGGAGGGGAGTTCACAAGGTTAATACTTGGCCACAAAAGCCATTAGGCATCAGCATCACAGCCAGCAATATCCCTAAGCCAAAGTCCAGTCGGGTCAAATACACTTGCCGCCGACATCTCAATAATCAGAGATGTGAAAGGATATGGCTAGATGTACCTAGGACTAGGTACTTATTGTTCAAGGAACTTACAACTACGAAAAGGAAAGACAAGACTGGAACTTGAATCAAAGTCTAACTTTAGGTGTCAGTTAAAGGGAGATAATTTTATTGGCAAGCTTCTCCCTACAGTGCAAACATTTTCTACTTAAACTCCTTTAGGTTTATTTCCATTACAAATATCTTCTGACTTTACAAGTTCAGTTAGATTTATGGAACCCTTTAAAAGCTACCATAATAGGTTTAAAAATAAATTGTACCCCCAAACTAGAGTACCTTTCCCAGCACTGTGACCAGCTAAAACGAACCCCTGATCAAACCGAAAACCGAAATCCAAACCATTTGTGCGACGGTGGCAAAGCAATATCCCAACCCTCAGCTAATTAATATTCCAATTTATGCATTTTCTTTCAGGCAATTCGATTCGTCGTCGGTTTTTCGTTTGCCCGTTTGTTCGTTCGCGTTGATTTCGTAGTGGCATAAGTGTTGTATATCGAATCGGTATCGGTGTTGGTGTCGGTAACGTGTAAATATCGTACAAAATGGCAATGGTTATATCGACGCGTGCCAAGCTCGTGATTACCGCGCTGATTCTGTTCTTCCTGCTCGGCATCGTCCTTGTGACGGGCTCCACAAAGGGATGGTTCAATCCCAACCGCTACAACGGCGAGCGGGTGGCAGCTAGGATTCAGGTAACTAACTAACCAACCCAAACTGCAACAAGTTTTCGGGGTTTTGCGTTTAAACCGAATGGCATTTCAGACTAATTAAAAAGAACTAGCCAATTAATTATAATCATAATCAACACGTGTCTGGCGGCGCTTGCCCTTTTATTTTTTCCTACCGCTTTATGGGCCCCGCCAACGCCGCCAAGCATCTGAACATTACGAACTGTGTAATGGGAGTGTGTAATGTGTAATGCTAAATGCTTGACATCCTGCCGGCCTGCCCCTTTAAATGCAAACAAATGTCACCACCGCATCGAGGCGAATTCCAGGGCTGGGATTGCTTTTGCTCCTCCAGGATGGGGAGAGAGAGAGGTCACTTGATGGGTCGGGGGCTACGGCCGTATCGCGGCTTATGCGTTTCCAACACGCACACACCATACACACCAAACACACCGAACGAACACACACCGAGAACTAACAGCCAGCACCCACAACAAGTTAGGGAAACTTTTAAACACAAACTGGCAAACATCCTCGCAGTCACAGCGAGCGAAGAGCAAATAAAGCATGCGAGGATGTACACAGGAAAAACCTTAAATCAAATAAAAATGAAATATTTTCGAATCTAAAAAGTTATTAAGTGCGTTCTAGAGAATGTATTTTTTACTTTGATCAGATCTAAATTTATATTTTAAGTTTGATGTTGTAGTTTAAATATGTAAGTGAGTTTTCGACCCACTAAACTTACATTTAAACAAAAAAGATGTATTTAAAATTTAATTAAAATTATTTCCTTGTGAAAAACTTCTTAAAGACATCCTTTAAAAAACATAAAATTAGTTCCAACTCAATTATAAGTTCTCTAAAAACTATTTAACACCATTTTTATTTCTTGCTGTGGAGGCATTCCTGCACTACACAAAAACAAATAAAGTTTATTGTGACAAATGTTTCATGACAACAGCACATTTCGCTCTGGCCGAGCACACCTGCCTCCCGTTACCCCCGTTACCTGTGTGTCGACCCCCAGGTGAGGAGAGACCTCTGCTGTTGTTTGCGGAGCGTATAAATAAAAAGCCATTGCAATTATTAGAGCACATTATAAGCATTTTGTTGCCGGCGCTCGGTCACAAGATAAATTGATAAACCTGACACGGGTCCGCTCACCTGTCTCGTAACGAGCTCGGGTTAAGTTTTGCTGCTTTTTGTTATTGTCCAACATGGCGTATACGCAATCCGAGTTTTTGCGACTCTTTTGCGAAATCCATTCGGTGAATGGGTGGAGTGTTTTGTTGTCTAAAATGCTAGATGATATTCTATCAAAGGAGTTTTATTTGCTGGTTCTATCGGTTTAATGGACTTTGGTTGTTTACTCGCCTTTTTTTGAAGGGCAAAAGAATGCTTTGAGTATTATTTTTCCTTTGTGGGTAGTTATATATGAAAATTAAGGGAAGTTTTTAAGATTTGGATAATAGTTTAATTAAGTTTTATAGTGAATGGTTACACTTATAGTAAAGATATGATAAGAGTTTAAGAATTTAGCAAAATAATGTAACCTCTAAACACAAAAATACATTTTAAAAATATCAATTAAATTATTACATTATTTCTCTGTAAAAAAATCGAAAGATCCTTGATTTAAATTGCGAACTTGTTTCTTTCTTTCTCTGTAACATGAAAATATATTTAAATTATAGACTGCTTAGTTACAAGTTCATTTCCCAGGAAAGTTGTACAAGTTCGTTATAATTTAAACAAATAATGGTCGTCCCTTGAAAAGTCCCAACAGAAAAAAAGAGCAAAAGGCTCCGGCTCCTGTTCCCCTGTTAATACAATCGCTTCTTTCGTGTCAAACGCTTCTCCTCCGCTGTTTCCGCCCCAAAGAACCTGCCCCAAAGGACGTACCAATCGGGGCCCCACAATACGAGCAAACTTCGACTAATACCTGCATAATTGTTGTGCTAATTTTGTCAGCACGCCCAGTTAATGTTTCTATTGACACCCGCAGGATGGCGCAGGCGAAGGCGATGGCGTCGGCAACGGCGGCGGTAGGTGCGTGGTGTCAGGCGGGTAGGTCCTGGGCTGGGCAGGGCTGGGCCGGGATGTCCTTCCCCATAGTTGCACTGCTTTGACATTATTTACGCTTACTTATGGGTTTGGCTCGCTCTCTCACCTGCCTTGCCCCCTGCTCGGACTCTGAAAACAGTGATTAAACTAATTTTATGCAGCAGCGAAACGGGACGAGGGCGACAACAAGGATACAGGGAGAAAGGCGTAAAGAGTAAGAAGAGTGAGAAAAGCAAGCAAATGGCGAGGGGCGAGGCAATAAAAAACCATTTAAAACATTCAAAGTGTCGCATGAGAACGGGCGAAGTGAATGTCGACAAGCGTTAACGGGCTGACTTCGATATAGAAACCTAGTCCCGGGACTAGCTCTATTTTTCCATTTATTTCCATTTAAATGCAGAGGAAAAAATTGTTGTCAATTCGTTAAGTAAAATATATTTTTTATATAATTTTATTTTTAATTATAAAAACTAGGGACGGAATGAAAAGTAAATAAGAGTTCCAGAATTCTTTGCAACATATTTGTTAAAAATATTATTATTGAAGTCTGAAAATTTATATCTATACAAAAGTAAAATGTATATTTTTTGTTAAATTTATTATACCACAATTTCTCTCAGTGCCGTGCCAAATGTATGTGGTAAATGGAAAAAGGAAAACGAGCCCAACAACCAAAGAAACAAAGTTAAGCAATAAAAATCTAAAAACGGGAGAACCAAAGGAACCGCGGGGTGAAGTCGTTCTGTTAATAAAGCCGTTTCTGCATGGGCTGTCTCACCTGTCTCACCTGGCACCTCCCACCGCCTTCCCCCTCCCTCCTTCTGAAACAGGCAATGGGTTCATTAGCAGTGGCTTACATTACAAAAGCACCTTCGCCATGGTGGTTGTTGTCGCTATTTTCCTAGTTTCCTTGGCGCTGTTAATTACGATCCTGGCAAGGAGGCAAGGAAAGAAAGGAAAGCGCGACTGCCGAACAATTGGAAATTTATAAAAATTACACGTAGATTGACAGGCAATTTGTCCTTGCCTAATACGAGGTGGTTATCCACAGCCAGAAGCCAGTTGGCTTATTGACTGATTCCCCGAAGCTCCCGCGGTCGCGATGTGTGGCTGCCTGGCTGGCTGGCTGTTGAGGAAGGTCTATTAGGTTTCATTAGCGCCTAATTACCCCAAAAGCGAAATTAGTCGAAAAGCCAATTATAGTTAATGCATTTAGCGATTCGTTGAGTCGCCGAAAGTCGTTTGGACATTTATGAGCTGCCAAGCATTGTGTGTTACCGCCTGTCTGTCTGTCTGTCTGTCTTTGTATCTCATTTATTTGCTGCGCAATTCCAATTAATAAAAGGGGCTGCCAAAGGGACAGCCCGCACTTCCTCCGAATCGACATTCCAGGTAGAATGGAGTAGAAACAAAGTAGCCAGCCATTAGCATTAAGTCACTACCCACACCATGCATCTACGTCTCGATTGAGCAATAAAAAACTACCGGAAAAGCATTCCCTTAGATTTTCCCACACGTAAGTGTGGGAGTGCATTCGTGGCTGGCAATAAATAATGAAAATATCCGAGTGCCTCAGAAGCAGCACAAGTTTTCCTGCTAACCCACAAACAAAATACTGTGTAAAATGCAAGGAAACGAATCCGAGTTTCCTAGCAAATAAGCCCAAAGTTCAGTGAATGTTTTTCCAAATTAAATTCCCCAAGAACTCAACTACCTTTAATTTCTTAAAGGAAGTTTCTAAATGCCAGTTATTCCACACAAGTAAATGGTCTGAAAATTGCCTTTCACAGAAAATAAAGACTCATGAGCTCGAGGACGATTCCCATATTCATGAGTGTCATGCTCAGGAAATTTCAAATCTAATCCCCATAACATACACACACATTCCTGATGTGTATAAATTCCGAAAGGCAAAACATTAAATATTGAGCAACGCTCCGTACATTTGATTTATGAAAACATATTACCCCCTTGCTATCCAGCAAAGGGAAACACTGCCGGAGCAAACATACGGCGGATACGGATATTTGTGAAAGCTTCTTCCACGGGCTGGGAATAAGCATATGAAAAACTAGCTTCCGTTACGTTTATGATAATATTTTATTAAAGCGCAGCATGCCACTATAACTACGGGTTAGCAGGCAAATGGAAGCGACTTGCACGCACCCATGGAGCCCAGGAGCCGCCGCGGAGCCTTGAAGTCCTGGAATTATTATGGAGTTGGGAGACACTGCTGAACTCGGAAAGTCGATGACGATGTCGACACGCCCCGCCAAGCGTCCGTAATAAATTTATTATTGTGCTGCGCCAGAAGTTCGAGTTCGAGTTCGAGGACGGTGGTGGAAAAGTCGCATTTTCGATGGCATAGATACCAAAACTTTCCCTCGACTTGTGCGGTTTCATCGGTGAGATAGTAGGCACAACAAAGTTTCGTTCTCTGAACTTGTTGCATTGACAACCTGCAGCAGATGTCGTTCCCTTTTCGGTTGCAACTATGCAGGGTAGATCTCAAGAGTTGGGGTAAAAAATATATCCCTTACCAAGGAAAATTAACTATACTTTGTATATGATAGTATTTCCAGGAGTTAAATGTATGACTAAAAAATTAAATAGTAATATATTTTTTATACCTTCAAGCACAAGTTACTCTAAAAATTTAACATTCAGCTCAACTATAATTCTTAAATTTTAAATTACTTCCCCTAGAATATAAGCTACATTTGAAGGTAATTGTTATTCCCAGTGCAGATGCGGATAAGCAGCTTGTTAATTCCGCGACTTTTCACCACGGATGCATCTGCAGCTGAGTGCGCGGCACTTTTCCTGCTGCTCTGCAAATTGGATGCAGTGCAGCCCTCGGATCCAAACTTGCAGTTGGCAAGCGTGTTGACAACCGCCACGCACTTCGATGCCCCAGGGGTTGGATTCGGAACGACAGGGCTGGGGATCGGGGCTACGGGCTACGTTCGGTCTTCTTCTGCTGGCTGAAGATATGTGGCTGGATATACAGGAGGATATACCTTTCCACTGCCGCAATATAAATAGCACTGATTTGTGCTAACAAATACGGAGCGGTGGCTGTCGCTATCTGCTATCTTGCGACTTGCTGGCAGCCCGAAAGTTAAGCCAACCAACCATACAACCCATTTGTTTATTATGAAAATACGGGCTGGTTTGGTCTCGAGAGTGGGTCTCCGTATCATGGTCGTCCCTCTCCTCACTCTCTCTGTGTGTGTGTGTGTGTGTGTGTGTGTGTGTGTGTGTGAGGGGGTGTGGAATCCCGTCGGTGTGCAAGTGTGTGAGAGCTGCCCACAAAAACCTTAAACTGATGACACACTTCACATGGAGGTTTCTGCCTCTGGCTCTCCGGTTCTGGCACTTTTTTCGTTGCCGTGTGCCCGTTGCTCGCTTACAGAGAAAGAAAATAAGATGATAATAAGGAAAATGTAGTAAAATTAACTCTCACTTACTTATAAAGTGAAGTGAAATTAAGAAATTATAGAATGAAATGCAATTATCAATTTTATCTTAGGAAAATATAAAGAGTTTCGAAGGCGATAGTAATAGTGATCTTTTAATGAAAACTTTTAGGGCTTCAAGTTTCTCAGTTTCTTAACATTTAAATACAAAATTTTGAGATTCTTAAAATGTTTTTTTCAGTGTACTCCATAGCCGGTTTTCGGTGCTGCATTTCCGCTTGAATGGCGTCTGTGCTCGGAGCAACTAACAGCCCATTGACAAGGGGCCGTTGGTTGGTTGGTTGGTAGTAGGTGGGTGGGTTGACTTGGGGCGGATCCGTATCCCTACCCACCCTTATGGGGCGGCGGAGGGGTAAGTGTGTCACCACACACGACCACGTAACTGAAAGGCATACTTACCGTTTTAAAACTGTGCGCTCTGTACATGGCACACCACTATATTGACTTTGAAGCATAAAAAGCTTTCCCAGATACTCCAATACACTGGAGGCGAACACTCTTTATTACTGCCCCCCCATCGCCGGCGGAGCCATGTATCTGTGTGTCAGTAACGTTGCAAGAGTCCTGGGCACAGGGAACAAAGGAAACGTTGCCAGCTATGCCTTGGGAATAAACGAGCAGATGACTTCCTGATCGGACCGGCTTAGCGCTCGGCCTTATCTACGGCTCCCGTTTGAAGCGGTCCCTTGCGGAGCTTAGCCTGAGGTCCGACAGCGGCCTCCTCCTTGGTCTCTACCGGAACATCGAAGAGGTCACAGAAGTCGCGAATGTGGTTTCTTAGACCGGCGATTCGCGTCTGGAACTGCACGAAGGTGCGCTCGTCGAAGTTCTTCAACTTGATGCGGTCGCCAGTGTACAGAGTTTGGGCGGCCAGGTCATTGAGGTTTCGGCGCTCCTCAAAGATGCTAGTGCACAGGCGACGGAAATTGGTCACAAAGTTGATCAAATCTTCGATCAGTTCCTGCACCAGGCAGTATCTTTGAGGCTTGGTTTTTAGGTTTTTGGGCTTTGCTGCCAAATAGGCATTTTCAAGCTTTCTACAGATCGATTTTAGATCATCGGGTATGCCTTTTAAGGCATCCTGTGTTAGGACAAGGAAACCCTTGAAGCAGAAAGAATTAAGAGTTAGGAAATTAAGAATTTAGGAAGTACTCACATTCATATCGCTGATGGCATGAGTGTCAGAAAATATCTCATAATCTGGCCACCAGTCCTCGGCTTCGCCGTCGTAATAATTTGGCGCTGCCGCCACTATGCGTATCTCCAGGATCTGTCGGAGCTTAGCTAGTTGGGGTTTCATCAGCTCAAGGATTAGTTTTCGCAGCTCGGAGATCTCCTTGGTGCCTTTGGTATGTTTGGGAACTTGTTTTAGTAGTCTATATTGATTCTTTGGGGCATCCATTGTAAGTGAAGTAATTAAGAAACTGTGGGATAGTTGGAACGGTAGAACTATTGTTTTTTTTTTTATGGTTTTTTGTAGTTTCTATAGGAACATTTTAAGTTGTCTCTGGCGTAAAATTCAAAGAAAGTCTGACTAAAGTTCACTTCCTTCCGGCTTTCTGGACTTGCCCCCCCTTTTGAAATGTATCTCGAGTGGTAAATAATTTGCTGTTGCTGCAGCTGCCCCAGGAGGACGCTTTGCGCTGCGTATACGCAACGTTGTCACTGGGTGTTTGCTTTGGGTTTATAAAACTGTCTAAATCAACACACAAACACTCAGGCACATAAACACACTGACAAATCTTAAACACACACATAACGTGTTGGTTTATGCGCAATGCTAGTTTGTATTATTTTTTTTGTTTAAAACACAAAATGTGAGCTCGTTTCTTGTTTTAAACTAATTGTAGAAGGCAGTTAAGGCCAACAATGAAATGCCAAGGCTGCTCTTTCCTCTGGTATAATTTTTGGGTCACAAAAAACATAAATGTGTAAGTAAAAACATTCTAATGAATTAATTAAGCGAAAATGAGTCATGAAAATAGAGAAATAGTAACATATTTTTGATATGATTAAATTAGTTGTACAAAACAGGTGTCATTCTTGTCTTCTCAAAGAGATAGACAACGATTTAACTAGGGAGTTTTTTTTGTCGTTGCATATATTTTTAGGATTTTAAAAGTTACTTCTACTGTTTCCTAAGCTTATAAAAGTTTAAACCGTTTAAGCAGTCTTAAGTTTATACTTATTTATTTATAAGTGTATTTCACTTAGATATATATTTAAGATTAATTGACAGCCACATCTTGTCTCTGCCAGGTGTGCGTAACTCAATTAATTACATTTTGTATGAGCAATTTGAAATCCGTTTCGCATTTGCTAAAAACCATAAGCTTTCAGCTCCTCAGCTGAGCTTCCAAAACTCTTCTGCTGCAGTTGGTCTATATATATATGTGTATCCTTTTATATATATTCGTTTATGTATATGTGTCTGCCTCCTTTCCCCCAGATAAACAGGCTGCTGCCGGATAGGCACTGTGACAGAAAGACAAAGTGACTGAAAGACCGAGAGACAGACGCTTTTCTGCAAAAACGTTGGCGCAAAAACTTTTCGAGATTTGTGTCAGCTCGTTTGAGAATTAGTCGTAGGTTTTTAGCAAAATTAAAAAAAATCTGTCACTATGCGGTTGGCATTTGCCGTCTCATTGTTTTTTTGGTCCCCTGACGGAGAGGGACCGTCACCCAACCCCTCCTTCGCCGCTCGGCTTTTCCACCCATTTCCACATTTCCTTCTCATGCTCCTTTTTTGGGTTCAGTTTATGTTTCCATTTCTGTTTCTCTGCCAGTATTTAGATAGTAACTTCTGTTTGCTGCCCATGGACACGAACAACCCTTATAATTTAAATATTTATATCAAAGAGTATTTAAAAATATAATAAATATACAATTTATTTTATACAGAAATAAGGAGCACGAGCTTTGAATAATTTCTTGGGAATTAATAAATACTCTTTGAGTAATTCCATGAAATGTATTCCTTAGTTAAAAAAAATCCCGAAATTATATAATCAAATAATAAAACATATTTTGTTCCCTTTATAGAAATCCTTTGCCAAATTTAGGCATCTTCTTTGCCAATCTTCCTCAATGCCACTATTTTTTTTAGTATCCAACTGTACATATATCCTGAAAACTCGTATGTGAATGAGGACTCGCATCCCCGTTTTGTATTATGTGCTCTCTGTGCTTTGATGCGACTATGTCTTAAATAATTTATGTGCCGCAAAATGTGCAAAGTAATTTATTCTGATTATATGCAAAACAAAAAAAAAGCAACCCCAGAACGGGCAAAGAAAAAATGAAAATGGGCATCAAATAAAATGTGAAACGGCCGCCAAGTGTCAAAAAAAAGAGCGCTAAAGTCAAGTGTAGAGTAAAGAGAATTAAGTCCTGCACCTGGGCACACACCGCCTTATTTGGCCTTTTCCGTAAAGTCCGCCTTCTGAAAACCGGAGGGCCGTAAAAATTTATGTTGCTATAATTTAGCTTTAAAATCGCGCCAAACCTCAGCGCAGCTCATCCGAACGGTGAAAAGTGGCAACGAGGGGGCGGCACGCATTTAAACGGAAATAAAATAAAATTACAAAAAGTGCGCAACTTTTTGACGTTGCGATTGTTATCCTCGTTTCGGTCGCTCCACTGTTTTCCTTTTTTTACGGTGGGCCGAAACGGCTGTCAGAAAGTGATTTAGAAACTATGCTATGACCTGGGCAGGGTACCTTTGGCCAGGTCGAGTTCGATGCTCCGAAGAGCGAGCTGCGAGCTTCGAGCTCCAAGTTCCCAGCTCAAAGCCAGTCACCATTTGGCATTTGTTTGTTGTCGACTGTCGGCCGGCTGTCGTTTGGCGGCTATAACGTTGAATTTAAATTCAGCATTTTCGGTATTTCCCCCCCTTTCCAATTCCAGTTCCCATTTCCAAATACCAATTGCCATTGCCATTTGTGAGGCGATTGGAATACCTTGAAATGAATTGAAATTCAATTGTTTGCACATTTCTGCGGCCAGCTAATTGAAGCCAAATTCCTGCCAAATTACTCGTATTTACCCCGGTAGTCGAGCGCTAAATTCGCATAACTCATTGCGTATATTATATAGTTTTTGCCACTCGAACGTCGCTGGGCAAATATGCTGAAAATGTCAAAACGTCGTTTACATATTTAATGCGCTCTAACAGGCTTAATCAACATTACAAAGTAATTAGAGTTAATTCTTTTGTACTTGAGAGCACGCCAGAGCCAGAAACGAGCACAGACACCTGGCAGAAGGCACAAGTGCACTCAAAGAAAAGTGTGTATAGTTAAAATATTATCTTTTAATTGGGAGATTGTGAGAATTTGTTTTGAAAATGGTTCTTAACTAATTAACTATTTTATTCATGGCTAAAAGAGTTTTAAAGTGAAAAAATGATCAGGAGAAGGAGCAAAGAAATAAGAAAATGTCTGAATTTATTTAAATTGAAAATTTTATACAACTAATTCATTAAATGATTAAAAAATGTGAACAGAGAATATTAGAGCTACCGAAGCTGGTTCAATCTACATTGTAAATTACAAACTTCTTAATATAATAATAAAAAATAGCCACCAATTTCTCCCTGTGCACGATACCACAGGTAGGTTTTGGCAAAGGTAGTCAGTCGCAGTCAAAGTGCTTACGCATGTAACCGGTGACACAGCGACACTGAAACTGATGACGATGAAAATGACGATGACGATGCCAATGATGATGACAATAATGACGATGACTGAGGATACCCGTATCTGTAAACTGTTGCGCGGCAATTTGCATGGTTAATTATCTATTAACTTGGGCATAACTTTTTCGGGGGGGTGCGAGTGCAGTGGCAATGGCAGTGGCAGTGGCAGGACTTGGCAGGATTTGGGGAGTTTCCTCGAGCCGCGCTAACAAATGCAGATACACAAATACTCTCGCAGATATACAAACACAAATACAGGGCACACGCAGGCGAATTAGAAGCCACCGACTGTGTCGGAGCGGGACGAAAATATGTACATCCGTTTCCGCTGTTGTTCTGGCTGTGGCTGCCATTGTCATTATATAAGAGGTAAAGCGAAATGCGAAAAATAAAAATACTTCCATGGAACCTCGCGGAATTATTAATACTCTATAATGTACTATACAAGGGAAGTTGGAGTTAATCATAACATGAAGTTTATTAAAACATTACTTTAGATTTTAATAGCTTGTATGAGTTCAGATAATAAATAAAAATTTTTGTAAGAGCTTTCAGTAAATATGAATTTTTCATAGTTATGATACTTTTATACTTTCGTACTTGTAGTTTAGTCGTTGTGTTCTCTAAAAGGTTTTTTATTAATTAATAAATTCAAAGTATTTTAATAACTTCATAATAACTCTAATAATAAAGAATTTATTTCACTTTTTAAAATAAAAAGTTGAACAACTATTTGACATTTATTTCACAAAAGTTAATAGCCCCCCTTTGGAGCTCCGACAATATAGTGTAGAGGAGCAGCATCAGCGGAAACAAGTTTATGGTAATCTTAATGCCTAAAGCTTTCCTTTGTTTTGATGCTGCTGCATGCCGTAAATTTCACTTATTAAATATTTGTGCTTAATTAAGAATTTAACTCTCACAACACGAGGAATGTTTGAGGGTAAATGGCGCAGACTTTCGTTGGCATTGAGAGAGCATAGTTCAAACTAGGCTTTAACTTCTCAAGAGAATAATTCGTGCCGAATGTGTTTAATATAAACTACAGGTTTATGCATTTAAGAATAATATAAAATATATATTATAGAATTATAGAATAAGGTATTTTCTCAGCTAAAATGCTGATGACTTCTTGCTGTATTCTTCATTCAAAACGATACTAGTTTGAAGAAAATCAATTGATATACAAATAAAGTATTCGCACACTCCCATGATATACTCTCCTTGCCATGTTTCCCATATATAGTATAACACATCTTATTTAACAAATAAAGGCAAACAACTTTTTATAGTTTCTTGAGAACAAGTTTCTTTCACAAGTTTCCGATTGAGACAATTGGAAAGTTATTGCCTGGCAATGGATTCAACCATTCAACTCGGCACACATTCGTTTTGAGCACGAGAATCCATTTTCGGTTAATTTTTAAGAGCCCCCAATCGATCTCCATTATTGACACATTTTTGACAAATTGCCAGATAGCCGCAAAGCTGCGTGGGTAGCGGTGGGTAGCAGTGTCTGTGCCCAGGAGTCCTTTTTCTTGTTCTGTCCTGCGAATCGCAAATGAAACGTGTCTGGCATTTCTGAGGAGCGACGGACAAAGGGCAGCCTGGACAGCCTACCTTTCTGGTTTACCGAAATGGCGAAATGGAAAAGGGTCAACGATTTGCGTAATATTTGCTTTATTTTCAATACGCCCGGCGAACCCTTGTCAGGAGGAAAGGACTCATTGCTAGGCAATGAATGCTTCGCTGCTGCGCAAATATTACCGCACTTTAACCGACCGTCTCTGCCTGCGTCTCCTTGGCACGGCATGTCCTTGCTCCGCTTCTTTCGCATTTCAGTTCATTTCTGGCCTTAATTATGTACGGCGCAGAGCAAACAACAAATGCACAAACACACAGCAGCAGCAGCAGCAGCAGCAGTACAGCACATGTGCACACATCACTGGCCCATGCACTTTCAGCCCAGTTAATTGCTCATGGCACTCGGAGCACTCTGCGCCACTTGACCGACCTGCAGCTACCGCCGCCGCGTCCTGCTGAGTCGCCATATCCTTCTCGTCATCCTGCTCAGCCTGCCAGCCTGGCCTGACACTATTTAAACTAAATGCTCACCTTAAAATCATATCCAGCCTGGATCCAGGACACCGAAAATGTTGCCTTTGCCTGCGGCCAGCTTTTCGTTATTTAAAAGAGCCTTTGTCTGCGCTTGACCCTCTGTCACAACGGTCCTTGTTGTCCTCCGCCGAGACAATCCTCTGGAGGCACTGGAAGAAGTTCTGACTATTTTCCAGGGAGTGAAGATTAAATAAATATTTTTTAAACCTTTTAAACTAAATTAGTATTTATTAAATTAAGGCTTTACAGTTAGTAGTTCACTTTAAGGAGAAATATGTTAGAATATAACTTATTTCTTTGATTAAAAATTTTTAGTGTTAAATTAAAGCGAAATAATTCAGGATATCAGTGATTTTATGTTAAATTAAAGCGAAATAATTCAGGATATCTGGGATACTTGCAGAACTTAAATATAAAATAAGAACCTGTCTAATTGTAAACCGATTCTTGTCAGGAAAATTTAGCTAATTAAAAGGATAAAAAGATTTTCGAAAGTCTCAAAGATTAAAACAACATACTTAGAAATCTCACTAATCTTTATTTGATGCCAATATTTTTTATACAATTTTGTACACTGTGTACTTATTTACTTACGCCTTTTCGATAGCCCCCCTCGTGGCTCTGGTGCTGCTCGATGTCGTGCACAATATGGCCGAGGCGAGCGGCTTTGATGTCCTCTTATCAGTTCATCGCCCTGAATTTCTGTCGTGCTTGAGAAGCGGTCGAAAAGGGTTCTCCGGTGGCGTCGAGGCCAAGTCCTTTTTGCGATGACCAGATAGTTTTTCCTTTGGCAGATCTGCATTGAGTAAGGGATAAGTTTGAATGTGAAAGCTTATACTTGGCTAAGCAAATGTCCAAGTAATATTATAGCCACCGTAATTATTATTCCAACAATATCCTTGGAAAGCGGCGACTTCATTAAAAGATTTTCCGGAATGCTCCCGACTAGAAGAGAAGTTTTCCCGTGGAAAATGTTTACCAACTGCACAATGGTAACTGCCTTCAATTTACACAGCCAAAAAATGCAGGCAATAATGAGAAAAGGCAAAGTCTGTGGCGAGGAATACCTTCAAAATGGCGACTAGGCGACTCACGCCCAAAAATGCCACTTCCTGCTGCTTAATTTCCGTTTCAAGTGAATTTCCTTGCCGCTAATTTTGTTGCACACACACACACCTCAGGGGGGGAGGGGGCACGTGCTCGAATGGAAACTGGGCCACACGGACGCGACCACGGACAAAGTCCGGACAGAACACGGACATTGCTTTTATGCCCGTGCTCTCTCACTCTCTCCGGACAGTGATTTTCGCCGGCTCGCCATTTGTTTGGCGCATAGTTTTCTTGAACCAAAACAAAAGCAAAGCCAGAAACAAAGAGAAAACTTTAATATCCGCACTCAATGGCACAACACAGCAACAAGCTACATGGAGAACAATGCTCACTTCAATGTCTATTGATGGGCCACGTGTGTGTAACAGCCCCTCGGTTCCTATCTCTGGCCAAAACATACCCTCCCCTGGTTCCTATCTCAAACCGAACGTAGCCCTCTTTGCCTTTGTCATCGACCCCGGGCTTGGTGGCGTTTATGCGCCGGATATGGAGGTTTTCAGGATTTAGGCGGATCTTTTGGGAGATTCTGGAAGCCTAGGAATTTAACAAGCTGGGTTTTATTAACATAATTTGATTCCATTGATCCTAAAGGATGCAATCATTAAGACAAAAATACATTAGTTTTCTTAACCAATGAGCGTTCTTCTCGCTGTTAATTACTAGAAAGTAATTCCTTAAACTCAACACAATTCGTTTAAAAGTAACTAAATATATCACTGAAAATGTTAACAGCTTATTCCAGTCCGTGTTCCTTCTCTAAATTTCTCTCAATCGCGATTTGGAGCAAATATAATTGCTCGCTTCCCCATAAACTGCGGGCCCAAAAGCTAGATTGTGTGTGTGTGTCTGGGATGGGCGCATATTAAGGCATTGTGAGCCTCGGAGCCAGCACGCTTTTAACCCGAAATTCAACGAGTTAGCGTCTCAGACAAAACTTTTTTAACTGAGCGGCAGCATAAAAGCTCCTCGGCCATTACTATCATTCACAGGGTGCAACAACTACAATGGGGCGCTTGCCATTACGGTGGCTTAGCCGGGTCTGAGTTTCGAGTTTCGAGTTCCCGAGTCTCGAGTCCTGCCGAGTCTCGAGTCCTGGTTGTGAGACCAGAGTCCTGGGCCTGAGTGTTTGCTGCCATTTTTATTTGCAGGAGTT
>VNJS01005436.1:0-12176 GCA_008042575.1 Drosophila watanabei
TCGGACTGGCGAGTGAAAGAACAGAAAACGTTCCGGTATCCCTAAGAACGCTCCAAAATGAGCTAGAGGGACAGGCTAACGAAAGAGCAAAAAGCAGATGGAGGAGAAATTCCACTACCTGTAAAATATCAAGAATCATGTGCAAAGAGCGCAAAGATAAACTCAGTAACTACGTGCTGCATCTTCCACGGAAAGATTGCAGACTATTAGTAGGAATCCTCACAGGTCACTGCCTCACAGCGACGCATGCCGTCAAGCTGGGCATCACCGAAAACGCCAACTGCCGGAAATACGATGAATCCGGGGCAACCGAAACTCTGGAGCATCTCTTCTGCAAATGTCCGGCTCTAACAAGGTCAAGAGTACGACATCTAGGCGCTCCGTCTTTGGCGTCACTGGAAGATGCCTCCAAGAGAAAGCCAGGCGAACTACTTACCTTCGCTAAAGCCACCTCGATCCTCAAGGACTTCGAAACCCGCAGCAACAATCCATAGGTCCACCCCCAGAACAACCCGGGCAACTAAGGGCCATACTGGCCTATGCTTGGCCCCACGAGGGCCGCCCGATTAACCTAACCTAACAAGAAATAACCCTAAAATACTCGTGTGTTCTCTTCAAGGCTTGCAAGTTGGCATGGCCGGGTTCTTGGCATAAAAAGTTCCGCTCGGCTTTCCGTAGAGATCTCGGACCGCGCTATTTAACGCGGCCGAAATTTGTTACATTGGTTTGTGAAAACCTTGACCTACGAAAAATGCCTAAGAATTCCGCTCGCCACCGCCGTCCAGCCTCGCCATATAATGATGATGGGACATAACCAAAAAGAACCTTAATAGCTAATAGGATGGAGCCGCCGCGATGGACGATCGAGCCATCGACCGCTAGTTCCGGCTGATCGAGCGACCTTCGAGAGGACGATGCTTAGCGACCGCGCTGGGAACCACGAAGACCAGCCGGCGCGCAATCGCGAGGGTGCAACTCAAACAGGGAGCGACTGGCACTCCGCTAGCACGAGCCGTCCAACGTCGACTCGGGACAGCCGCGGCAGGTGCATTCCCGGAGGATCGACACCGGGCCTGGAGCGGCACCAAATTCTGCGCCGCCGCCAGCATGCTACGTAACCTTACATTGGGAAATTCCAGAGGTGGTGGACGCGGAGATGCCGGCCACCTTTGACGGCACCCGTCCCAGGCCACTGGTCAGAAAGGAAGAAGTGCCGGAAATTGTACATGAGCCTCCGGGGGAGTGCACATTAGCAGCAACCCGCGATCGCAACCCGATGCGCTTGACATGGCCTGTCGCACCGAAGCCCAATGTCGACGTCGCCCAGCTGCCGGCGTGATGACCGTCGCCGCCGTGCACGCAAACGACCCCATCCGCGCACCCCGAAGAGGACCCCGAAGTTCAACCAGAAACAACACTGCTGCATTCCGTGTCGTCCTCGGGAAACTAGCTGCTGTGAGCCTCTCGGGGCGCAGGTTGACAGCCCACGCTAAAAGCCCCAGCGAGCTCCGCTCACTCCTCCCGTTTCCTACCACTGCACAGTAGCGTCTCTAGAAAAAGAAAAACGTTGCAATAATCAAAAAAGTCGATGTCGCGAAAACTTTTATGGAAATTTTTTGAACCAAAATCAACATTTACCATATCCACACAAGAGATTGACTCCAACATTTCACAAAATTTTGGAACATGGTAAAAATATAATTGAATAAAAGTCTTAGCCAATTGGGTAACTTTTAAAAGACGCTCAGGAATCGCTGAATAAATTCTATAATAAGTAAGACACTGCTACAGAAATTTTTCTAGTATAGGCATATTATTAAAAAGTACTCAATATGATAAAAAAAAAATTTGTTTTTAAAGAAAACAATAAAGGAAGCTAACCTTGGCACGCCGAGTTTTGTATTCCCCTGCAGATTCCAATTGTATCAATTATAATCTATCCTTATCTAATATAATATAAATAACTTTCATATTTATTTCAGTTTTGCAGTTTTACATTTTTTACATCTTGTACATGTGAAGTAAAATGTAATTTACTCTAAATTCTGGAGCTTCACTATCCTTAGACAAAGGTAATTATTTACATATATGTAGAAAAAGAAATTGCAATTGCAAAATAGAAATTAACTCATTCGAGATCGAAACATCAAAAAAGATCAAGATATTAGGATTATTTATTAACACAAAGTACAAATGGAACTCTCACATCGCAAAACTAAAAAACTCATTGTCGAAATCGCTAAAGGTTATTAAGTGTCTGCCAAGTTATAAGTACAACTGTCACCCATACACTCTAGTCCAAACTGTGAGAAGTCTCTGTATAGCTAAAATAGAATATGCGTTACCCATATACGGCAAAGCCCCAAACTTGACTTTAAGGCCGATAAAAACTTCAAATAACGCGGCATTACGCTCCGCCCTAGGAGCCTTTCCCACAACACCAACTCATAATTTGTATGTGGAGGCAAACGTCCTACCAATAGAAGGATTAAAACTATGACGGCTATGACACTCCACTTGGTCCGATAATAAAAAAATAACAAAGAAGAGCAATTCAAAATATAGAAAATCAACAATTCAAGAAAGCATCAACATCTGCAATAACTTAGGCCTGACAAAAAACTATCCAAATTTAAACCTCCGTGGCACCTAAAATTAGAAGAAGCAGACACCCAACTAGCCAAATACCAAAAATCAAAAACCCCAAAAGAAATATACCTCAAAGAATTTCAAGAAATAAAATATAACCTTGGCAACTTCTCCTTCCTCTACACGGGTGGATTGATGTCTAAAGAGATAATAGGATACGCAGTAACTACTGAATCAACAGTAATAAGTAAGGGAGTCCTCCCATTCTACTCTTCAGTATACGCAGCCGAAGTAACAGCAATTCTTAACGCTATCCAAATAGGTATAAAGACTAGAGGAAAAACATCTATCTGCACAGACTCACTATCGATTATCGAAGCTCTAAAAAATTTTGATAATTCCGAATACATGATCGCCAAAATACGTGGATTGATATACAACCACTTCCCAAAAAAAAATTCTATGGGTACCCAACCATATAGGTATCTCAGGGAATGAATTCGCTGATAAGACAGCGAAAGCAGCCAAAAACTCGCCGTTATTAACATCACAAAACATATATCGACCAGACATTATTAGGCTCCTAAAATCATGCACACCGGAACTACTCCCCTTAACCTCTAACTGGTACCAAAACATAAACAAAGATGGCTTTAACATTACCAACTACACAAAAAATTCAACATTCACCAAAATACCACTAATCGAGCAAATAAAAATCATTAGATTACGTCTTGGACATACTAGACTGACTCATATAAACAAATATACACAACCACCATCAAACCAATGCCAATTCTGCAATAGCACAGAAGCTACAATCGAACACATTCTAAATCAATGTCCAGCCTTTCAAAATCTTCGAACCCCAACCGCAAACTTCCTCCCACTCCTTACCAACCCAACACCCGACAACATTACTGAAATCCTTTCTTTTCTAAAAAAAGCCAACCTAGTACATAAATTGTAGAATTAAGAAATTAGTGAAACAATAAATATTAAAATTATCAATAAGAACTAGAAGAAAATATGTCAAAATCATGAAAAGAAAAGTCAAACTCAGCCGAAAGCCACAACAGCTATGGCTGATGGATATCAGAATTTAGAATTTAGAATTAGAATTCTTACCGGGCCCCGACGATAACAGTTGAGTTTTCATTTTCTTAATATTGGCAAAAAAACATGCGGTCGAACATGCAAAAATCTGCGATTTGGACCTAAATATTTTTAGGCAATAATTTTACCGTTAAAATTAATTCATGTAGCTTTAAATGGAGTTTTTTTTATTGAGTTAAGTACCGGTCGCGAACGTACGATTTTTCAGTGTTCTTTTTTATTCAGTTTATTCTTACCTTTACTTTTTTTATGCATAACTTCATATTTCCTTAAAAAAACAGGTTTAACTTAATTTTATGTGTGTAATATTGTTTTTTGAAGTGAAAACTTCTTATGGCGCGTTGGGCACTTTTATGGGTTCGCATTTTTAGCCGTTTTCGCGACAGATGAGATTTTACACATATATACTTCGCTTGTATAGGTATGCGAGAGCGCTGCATACTATACGCCAGGGGCGCCCAAACCCTGCTTACGACGGAGCAAATTTCAATACATTCAAATGAAACACCAACACTAGTAAAGAAAAAATGTGTTTTATTTCAATGGATATACCGAAAAAATTAGCGAGATACATTTTTATAATAAAGACAGTTATTATTTGTCAAATGACGCGCCGACAATGCAATAACTAAAAGCATAATACAATTTCTTTAGGTGGATGCGCGTCGCCAAAGCAACAACAAAATGTTCATTATATATATTTTGTATACATTATTACAACTGCTTCTCGTCATCACGTAAGTAAATTATTATTTTATTTGGTAAATTTTGTTACAGGTCTTACAAGTAATACGACAGTTCTTGTATTTAAATCTATTCAATTACTCTACAGCTGCTTTCGCGCTATTAATGATGAAAATGAATATAAGATTTGATCATTATCCTATGATTTTGAGTGGAGATTTCAACATAAACTTTGCAGGTGTCAACAATCAATCATTAATTGAATTTATATATGAAGAATTTGATTTAATCTTAGCACAACAATATAAAAAACTACTATTGATGCAGTATTCACAAGATATATATATATTATATATAGATATATATATATATATTTTTTTTCCGAGATCTGGACGTTGATGCACTGCGGTTAGTACACTCAAGTGGCCCATCGACACCAATCACGTGCCTGTTTGGGTTAGATGTTAGTAGACGCGATGGAAAAAAATAGAAAAGAATACGAGGAAAATAACTACTGGCGTGCTACCTGGTTGTTTGTTTGCATACGTACTAAATGGGTTAGGAAGGGTATCTCCGTTAGATGTTATTGTGTACAAATCGTTATAAATTGCACATAAGACTCTAAAGGGTTCGTGCAATTCAAACGAAGTTCTACATTGGCGCAAGACTAGTGGCAAATAGGATCTAGTGTTTCTACTCGGAACATGAAAATTCAGCTGACCTAACAAGTCAGCACTTTCCACGTCACCGCAAATAAGATTGAAAATAAAGGTAATGCCTAACATCGTTCTACGATTGGCTAAGGAAGGTAAGTTTATTAGAAGGAGTCTATTAGAATATGACCGCGTAGAGCGAAAAGTAAAAAAATTCTTTTGAACAGATTCGCGGCGATTACTGAGGACTCCATACTGAGGATTCCATACGCAAGATCCATACTCTAAGATTGGACGAACTAACGAGCTATATAATGTTTTAGTAACGTAGGGGTCATTGAATTCTTTCGACCACCGTTTTGTAAATCCAAACACACCATGTTTGAAAATTATCAAGATCTGTTTGTAAATCAGACTGGCAAGCAGAGTCCTTATATTGCACGAAAAGCTTAACATCGTCAGCGTATATAAGTACTCTAGAGTTAATCAATTCAAGACTAATCAATTCAAGATTAATCAAGATTGGGCAGATTGTAAACAATAGGGGACCCAAGTAACTTACTTGCGAGACGTCAGATGTAACCCGGAGAACATTAGACAATCTGTTTTTAAAGAGGACCTTTTGCGTCCTGCCAATCAGATAACTTGAGATCCATCTAAGAAGATCACCTGGAAACCCCATTAAGTCGAGTTTCCTAACAAGAAGTGAATGGTTAACAGAGTCAAATGCTTTACTGAAATCTGTATAAATGACATCTGTCTGAAGATTATTATGGAAGCCCTTTATGATGGAAGAAGTGAACTCCAAAATGTTTGTTGTGGTTGATCTTCGCTTAATAAATCCATGTTGACATGGAGAAATTACTGATCGACAAAGGTGCTGCAAATGTGGAGTAATGACATTTTCGAAAAGTTTCGGGATGGGCGACAACTTAGAGATTTCTCTGTAGTTATTGGCTCCCGATTTGCTACCTTTTTTGTGGAGAGGAATTATAAATGATTCCTTCCAAATAAGGGGAAAGTGGGAAGTTTCTAAGGATAAGGTAAACAATTTAAGAAGTGGCTTGCGCTTGCACAGGGCTTCGGCACAATACCTAAACACACAACCAGGTATTCCGTCGGGACCTGGCAAATAAACAGGCTTTACGTGATGAAGATCAATAAGAAGAGAGCTTTCGTTCAAACTAGGGCTGAAAATAAGGTTTAACTTGGGCATGCTGTAAGAATATGTCTGATTTGAATCTGTGAAATTTAAATAAGGTATGCGGAATGATATACGAACAAAATTGAAAATGTTCGCAAAAGCTTAAAAGAACCGATAGAGATAAACGAAAAACACGAGAACTATCGATACTATTCCACCTTGCATTACAATAAATTGTTGCTTTCTAGAAAATGACTATTTGCGGTAATGACTCTGAGCACAGCAGAGCGTCGAAATTAGATTTGCACATATTGTGCAAATAACCCATCTCAGCCAAAAAATGACATTTTTCATTACTTTTCGGCTATGGGGTTCAAGAAAACTTTTATTTATATTTTATATTATATTTATATTTCGGATATTCAGAGTGGAAAAAAAATTAAAAGAGCCCTTGGTTCCAGAAAAAAATGTGAATTACAGAAGAAGCGACAAAACTGTAAAGATATATATATAAGAACTGGGAGTGATAAAATGTTAAAAAAAAACTGTTCCTAAAGTCTCAGATGCCCAGAGAGAGACTATCAAACTGCGGCTGTGTGCGCTTACTAGAAATTTGTTTTCTGCAAGCAGTTCTAAGGTTTGCATAATGGACGATGAGACGTATTTCACAATGGAGGATCATGAATGGACTCCAAAATATCACTTTAAGCTGCCTAATACTCAACCACCAGAAAATGTTGCTCAAATTGCAAAAACAAATTTTCCTGAAAGGAATATGGGATTCTGTGTTTTTTTAAGGCAGGATTAGCTGTGAATGCGCAGCTATACAAAGACAAATGTCTTCCGGAAAAAATGTGTTGATAAATATCATGCTAATGATAATACGGTGTTTTGGCCCGATTTAGCTTCTGTTCATTATGCCAGAACGACATTAGAGGCTCTTAACCATTTGAGCATCGAGTTTGTGCCCAGCTTAAAACCTATCAAAAAGTGCCTCAGTTAAGACAAATTGAAAAGTTTTGAGCAAATTTGAAAATAAATGGATACAGCAATGTTTACAAACCAAAAAACATCGACTGTTTAAAATTACAAATCAAAAGGGAGCTTGCTAAAATTTATAGAAAGGGAATTCAAGAGGCTATGCGCAAGGTGCCCGGAAATCTAAGGAAAGCTGTTCGCTATGGTCGTGAAAGTTTTTTGTAAAATATATTAAAGTCTAATAAAAAACATAAAAAATTTAAGTTTGTCAGACATGGAATAAATATATTTTTTTGTATTGCACAGTTTGTTCGTAATTCATTCCGCATACGTTATGTTGTTTGAAAAAACTGCGCAAATAGATCGGCTATTGCCTAATCATTCTATGCGGTCGTATTTTCAAATAAAAGAGAGGAAGAATGAATCTTACGTTTAGTGTTAACAAAATTATAAAATCACTAAGGGGCCTGTAAGAACTGAGCCCTGCAGCGAGTCAAATAGTTTTTATGACCTAGCATACAGCCTAGATTTTATATCCTTAAGGCGACTCAACTCTTTAGTAAACCAAGGAGGCTTATTCGAGATTGATGGATAGTGTAACGAAACACATGTAGTAAAAAATGAATTCATGGCATCATGGCATAATTCAGAAATTAAATTATTCAGCCTTTCAAAGTCCGCTTTGCGAAAGGAGAGAACTTTTGTGACTGGTCGGTGAGAAATACTCTGTTCATCAGTCCCAATATAGAGAGTCACATCGAAAGTAGGATGATAAGGATCTTCGGGTTGCGTGAGGGGTGCCACCCTAGCCAAACTAACTTTCGCCAGATCAGAGATAAAACAAAGATCAAGCAAGCGCTCTAAAGCATTTCGAACATGGTTGACTTGGGCAAGCGAAATGTCAAACAAGCCAGCAATAAAGTCATGTTGCGTTGATGTTAAGAGTGTATTTGTGGAATTATTTGAGGACCAAATAGCCCCAGGGATATTAAAATCACCTAGCACTACTAAATGGTCCCTATCCGAAAGTTTATTGGAAACCAACTGGATAGCGGAAATATGGTTCCAATATATAGGAAGTTCCGACAAGGGAGGAATATAAGAACAAGTAATATAAATAAAACTACCGTTAATTGATAGCTTTACACAGATGAATTCAACATCGTTGCACTCCTCAAAAGTTATAAATTCTGACGTGAGAGTGGAGTCAACCGCTATAAGGACACCACCCCCACGTCTGACAGGCCGATCTAGCCGATAAACCGTGAACACAGCTGGAAAAATTTCGGAGCTAAGTATCTCCGCCTTTAACCAGGTTTCTGTGAACACGATAACCTGGGACACAAACGAGAAACTATTAGAATACAAGTTTGGAAGCTTACTGCGTAGGTCTCTTGCATTCTGATATGAAATTGTAAGAGAAAGATTTAGTTTTTTTGGACGGAAGTGTGGGTAGAGGGCGCAGTGGTCTGATCGGACCTGGGAAGAGTTATTCCCACAGGCCGACGTTTCTTTTTCTTAGCTTCGTACTCTTTGACAACAATATAGAAATTGGTAGAGCATATTGTTTCTAAAAGTTCGTAAGGGACATTTATTTTAAAAGATGAAATGTCCCTAGCATAAGAAAATTAAAATTTTTCCACCTTAATCTTTATTTTTTTCGGCTCCTATATTGTCTTAAATAAAGGCAATTACATCATACGATGTCTGACCAGGAAAGAGCCGCGAAACGAATATCTGTTTCGTGGGTGGAACTACTATAAGGGCATTGCCCCAGACGACAAATCAGATATAGACAGCGGAATGGTCACTCCTGCAGCACATTCGGATACCGAATCTTTTT
This sequence comes from Drosophila watanabei, assembly GCA_008042575.1. Taxonomy (NCBI): domain Eukaryota; kingdom Metazoa; phylum Arthropoda; class Insecta; order Diptera; family Drosophilidae; genus Drosophila; species Drosophila watanabei. Next base: position 9,008 of record VNJS01005436.1, read on the forward strand.
TTGTACTCGATCTCAGGGTTCGTGAAGATGATCCTGAGGTCGAAGGCAGTGCCGGGGAAGGCCGCTTTTGAGGCACCGCGACGGGTTGCTTGGAACCGCCCGCATGCGGCACTCCAGTTGCAGTTTTTTTACGATTCGGAGATTCATTTAATTGCTTTTTGCTATTAAATTGACTATCCAGTATCATGAGTTTTACAAAAACTCGATAATAGCTCTTTAAAACTACCCCTGGTTTGCTGCATAAAGACTTAATTAAGGACTTAATCAACTTCGCGGCAGGCCACACAGCAGTAGCGAAAGCCTTTATAAGCTTTAACGTCATCTAGTGTCCGAGCACTAGCCTCAATGCACATGTAGACATCATCTTGGGAAATTACCTTATTGCTGGCTTTAACGAAGCAGACATTTCCAGAAGTCATTATAGGGACTTACCACTGTACCTTTAAGGTAAAGAGAGTATGGGCGAGAAATAAGATAAGAACTGCAACTGCACAGAGAGAACGGGAGATCAAGAGAGCGTAGGAGTAAGCAAGCTTAAAATCGTTTAGCTGTCGCGACGGCGCAAACAACGGCTGAACGAAGAAGGCACAAAAGGAAATGCAGAAAAAATGCAAACACCAGCAGCACAAACTAAATTGTGAAATTAAAAATAGATTAATACACAAAACAGAAAAGCTGCATGCACACACGAAGTGAACGGGAACTTTATTAGGCACAAGATAGACAATCTAAATAAAACCCCGACAAATTTATCACAAAACGAGAGCGCAAGAAAAAAACACGACCGTTTACTTTAAAGAGAATAGATGATATGAAACATAAATAAATTGTAACCAAAATTGTTCATTTCATACTTTAGTTACCATAGACCTATTGTTTCAGTTTTAGAATTTGATGAAAATGCTGATAATAATGATGAAAATGCTGATAATGATGATGTAAGATTTGTTGAAATTATGGATGAGAATTGATAAATTTTGTAATTACTATTTACTAATAGTTACTCATTTAAATAAAACCACCAATTTCTCATGTCGCGAGCGCACCTAAAAATGCTCACCCAAAAAAGGATCTTACGCGCCATAAGTTCAAGTTTTCACTTCTGCCTGCACCCCCGAAGTGCAACACCCCTTGTTTTTTTTTTTTTATAGAAAGAAAGATATATTTATTAAATCTAAATATTAACAAGAAATTTATTTATTACACAAAAAAGCACTAATGAAATTATGTAGATTTTTTAGTTTATAAGGAATAGGCCGTACGAGCTTTACTTAATTTGACGATTTCATCAGAATAAATGGAATATATTGCTGTGATACTTGGAACATTCTGTATATCCTCCCATTTCTTTATTATAGATTTTGACATCTTGTTAACTGAATCTGCTCCAATATATACAATTTTGACTCCAGTTATGTGTTGTTCGGCAACTTTGCAAAAGGCAAACGCGTCATTTCAAATGAAATTGTTTGTTTTGGTTAATGACCAAACCAAATTTAGCCCTTAAAACAATTTTTTTAACTTAGGTGGATCATATTTTATTTTGCTAATATAACGGGTACGTTTGTCACTTGTTTACGCCATCTAAGAATATTTACATGATTGTCAAACAAATTAAAAATAAAAAGGGTAAAAAAATATACTCACTGTCGCAAATGTACGAAATTTTGAAAATCAAAATTAAAAAATGGTTGGTTATAACTAAAATGTTTTATTATATATTTTTCATAGTAAAACCAAAATGACTTAACACAAGAAGTTTCATAAACCTGCTTGAACTTAATGCGATGCAATCACAATAAAATTACCTTTTCGGTCGCGAACGTGCATTTAGAACATAGATAAGACAAAAAATATCAAAATTAACTAACAAAAAAAAAAAAGAAACTGAGATATACTATAGATCCATTGTATTATGAAAATGTAGACATTTTTTAATGAAAATACACAAAAAAAAAATGGTGATTATGAATATTATTTTTTCGGTTCTGGTTTACCATCTGCCGGAAATGTCCATATGTATAGTTTGTAGGATCGCAAATGCCTCCTTAACTGCGCTGCAAACTACTGACTAAAATTTTAATACCCTGCAAGGGTATAAAAAGGAAAGGAGACTGCAGATAGTTTGCTGTACGTAGATTACCCTTTTACAAAGGCACTACACTCTAAAAAACACATCTCACTACTTTCTTTTGACTGGAAGAGCATTCGACCATGCCGGGCTACACTCAAAAATAGACCAACTTATTGAATGAAAATGCGGACATTAAATAATCAATTAAAAACTTAATGGCTAACAGAAAAATAGCAATCTTTTGCAATACACCCTTCAGGAAACGGAATACCCTAAGACTCACCTATATCTGTCGTCCTTGTCATAATAGCATTCAACAACTTAGGGAACATAATTTCAATACACAAGAAAGTATTAAGCTTCAGTGCTTACGTTGACCTTTTATACCCTTGCAGGGTATTATAATTTTAGTCAGAAGTTTGCAACTCAGTGAAGGAGTCATCTCCGACCCTACAAAGTATATATATTCTTGATCAGCATTAACAGCCGAGTCGATCTAGCCATGTCCGTCTGTCCGTCCGTCTGTCCGATTATACGCGAACTAGTCCCTCAGTTTTTAAGCTATCTGAATGAAATTTTGCAGATAGTCTTCTATATACTCTCACTCGTACATAAGTCGAAACGAGCCGGATCGGACGACTATATCATATAGCTGCCATACAACCAATCCGTAAATTTGTGGAAAAAAAATTATAACTTCACTGCTTTTTAACATATCTTGTTTAACTCTCGGTTATGAGCTTTTTATATTGTTTCAGATTTTTGGATTTAATTTTTTAAAAATCGGACTACTATATCATATAGCTGCCATAGGAACGGTCGTGAAATTTTCAGAAAAAAAATTATAGCTTTGTCAGTTTTCAACATAATTTCTTCTACTTTGAGATACTAGTATTTCATATTTTTTCAGAATTTTGTTGTAAATTTCATAAGAATCGGACGACTAAGTCATATAGCTGCCATACAAACGATCAGTAAACGTGGATAAAAAATTACATTTTACTTTACATGTAAAAATGTGAAAAAATGTAGAAAAATGTAAAACTGTAAAAATTTTATGTATTTGAAAGTAGTTCATATTATATTATATTGGGA
>VNJS01005437.1:0-15539 GCA_008042575.1 Drosophila watanabei
TGACAACAAGTATAGGTCAGTTCGACTGGGTGCATTATTAGCACAGACACACTGGATAACTTTGGTACAACATTCAATATAAGAACAGTGGGCAAAATTGTAGCAAAACACAAGAAGAAAAACGACTGGCCGCCTCTGCATGCGTATAGGGACCAACATTAACAAAGAAATAAAATATTCCTTTGCATAATTAATTCATATAAATGTTGATTGCCTTGGCACCAGTGTGCGTTATTTGAGATATATGGCTTTCTTTATCATGCACTTAAAAAATCCAAATCAACAAGTTAAATTGACACGCAGAATATGGATATATTTTGTAATTTATGTAATTTATTGTAATTTATTATTCACATAAAAATTGTCAGTACGACTGTACGTTACTTGAGTTATATGTTTTTTATTTTTTTGCCACGCACTCAAAGAAATCTGAATCAGTAATCGAAATCGAGTCACTATTTATTATTATTTATTTGTAAAAAATTCCTAATGCTGGTCATATGAAATTGTATGCACTGGTATTTGTGTTAGCGTAGACCTTGTCTATTTTCGGCGCTCAGCTACTTACATATTTTACAACTTCAGGGGTGGAATTCAAATATTAGGTTTAATATTAATCCGTTGGGCAACAATTATTTAATTATCTGGGCCGGCTGGCGGTGCCTCCGTGGTTGGGTAGTGGTGACCACCAAGGATGGTAGCCACTGGAGAGTCGGGTGGTCGCTTCGACTTCCTTCCTTCTTCCGAAGATTATGGTGGGAGATACTTATCTCCGTTTTTACGGCCCTTAAGGCACGATAACCAAATTCAATAAGCAGAATAAATGTAACGGCTAAAGCCGGAGTTTTATGATCGAGCTAGTGCTCTTTATTTCAAATCCAAATTAAAACTAAAACTTAAGAATTAACAAAAGTTCATGCATAGCCGGATGCCCGTGGCAGACCCCTAACCTTGCACATTTTGCAGAAATCATACGATCGCTGTCAGCCAATGGGAAGGAGCCACGGCTTGGAATGGTACAATGTGCTGGCTCAGCATAGGGCCAATAAGGTGGACCCAATTTAGGGTGGACCATGCATGAGAGAAAAGTGTAATAATAATAATAATAAAAAATGATTAATATTAATAAGGGGAATAAGAATTGGCCTGCTCAGCCTAAGCTGGGAGTTGGTTGTTAACTTAAATGATACCAAGAACGTGCCCAGATGTAAAAAGAACAACATTCATGGGATCTAAGGACTGGAAAACAGGTCAGGACCATGCTCAACACCTTAATATTTACACAGACGGCTCCAAGATGGAAGGAGGAGTTGGAGCGGGCATATACTGTACGGACCCTGAAATGAGGCTATCGTATAAGCTACCAAGTCAATGCAGCAAGTTCCAGGCGGAAGTATTCGCCATCGGTAAAGCGGCAGAGCTTGCGCAGAGCATAAACCGTCCATATGAGGCGGTCAATTTGTTCGTAGACAGTCAAGCGGCGATAAGATCCATGCAATCGTCAACGGTCAGTTCCAAAAGTGTACTGGCAAGCAGGGAGGCACTAGATATCCTGAGCACGACTAAGTCAGTGAGGATCTACTGGGTAACGAAACCGCGGACGAACTTGCAAAGGAAGGCGTCGGACTGGCGAGTAAAAAAAAAGAAAACGTTCCGGTATCCCTAAGAACGCTCCAAAATGAGCTGGAGGGACAGGCTAACGAAAGAGCAAAAAGCAGATGAAGGAGAAATTCCACTACTTGTAAAATATCAAGAATCATGTGCAAAGAGCGCAAAGATAAACTCAGTAACTACGTGCTGCATCTTCCACGGAAAGATTGCAGACTGTTAGTAGGAATCCTCACAGGTCACTGCCTCACCGCGACGCATGCCGTCAAGCTGGGCATCACCGATAACGACAACTGCCAGAAGTGTGATGAATTTGGGGCAACCGAAACCCTGGAGCATCTCTTTTGCAAATGTCCGGCTCTAACAAGGTCAAGAGTACGACATCTAGGCGCTCCGTCTCTGGCGTCCCTGGAAGATGCCACCAAGAGAAAGCCAGGCGAACTACTTGCCTTCGCTAAAGCCACCTCGATCCTCAAGGACTTCGAAACCCGCAGCAACAATCCATAGGTCCACCCCCAGAACAACCCGGGCAACTAAGGGCCATACTGGCCTATGCTTGGCCCCACGAGGGCCGCCCGATTAACCTACCTACCTACCTTTATATTATGTGGGACTTAGGTTCTTTGGAGAGGTTATGTTAAATGTTCAGTTGCCAATGGTAAAATATTCTCTGAAAAGATCTAGTGGGTGTAGTCTGCTAAGTTTTATCCTCTGTCCCAATTGTCTGGCTAAAATATTTGGCTGGGATCTCAGCTTGTTAATGTAGTAGGTTGACTGTTGGTTGATAACAATCGGTGGGAAATAAAAGTTTCTGCAAACATCCACATTGCGGAGGTACCATTCAGGTCCAAAAATCGTGCGTAGTATTTTTCTTTGAAAAATCCTGATTTAGTCAAAGTTAGATTTTGCTGCAATGCAGTATGCGTATTTAGAACGTCCAGGTCGGGGTATAGAAAGCCTTATTAATGCCAACCTTGTTTGCTAGGCTTAGGCGATTATTAGCCTTCAGAGGCCAGTCCAACCGTCTAGATTTTCCTACTAGGGCGCTCTTGACCATCCTATTGTGCGTCGCAAAGGTCAGGGTGTCAAGCGTGATCCTAAGATACTTGTGTTCCTTGTTCAGGTCACGCAGTTCACTGTTAAGGAATACTCCCGCACAAGAATACTTCCAAAGGATGTGCGTTGCAACGCACACTTGGCCGGATTTGTTTCTACGCTCTAACGCTATGTCCGATTTTCAAGGAGTTCTAAGTAAATTTGTAACTTGTATCATCAGTAAAAGTGGAAAGTAAAAGATTATGGGACTGCCGTAAGGACTTTGCCAAGGCGTCCTTGACAGGCTAAAGAGAGTAGAGCCGTATACACTACGTTGTGGAACACCAGCCTGAATTTGTCTCCGGGCAGAGAAGACACAATCATGGACAACCCCGAAGGACCTGTCTGCTAGCAAGCTTTCGATTGTTTCAAACAGTCTCGGATTAAGCAAAAGTGTTATTTTGGCAAGAGGCCATCGTGCCATACCCGTTGTGAGGACCCGATCTGGCCCTCACCAATATAAATACTTTGGACATATACAATAAAAAGTGCAATAAAAAAAAATTTTTTTTTTCTGTGCATTTAAAAGTATTTGTTATTAAAACAAATATTTGTTGCCCGCGGCGCGCTATTTTGTCATTAACAATATTGTCGTGTCGGTCGCGAAAATAATTTCTTCCTGCGCCGAACTCCAGCCATCACCGAGGAATCTCACCAAAGGAAAATGGCTGTTGGAAACATATATAAATACCGCAATCAGGAGAAACAGGTATTTGTGCTAAAAATTGAAAGCTTGAGTTGGAGACAATTTAATATTTCTTTATTGTTTTGTGCTGAAAAATTGCACCTCGCTTTTAATTCTTGGCGCATACGTATCAATATAGTAGAGCTAGATTTGCATGAAAATGTTATTATTATATATATATTATATTATTATTTTATATTATATTATACATATATATTCCCTTAAAATACATACACATTTATTTATATTGAAACGCTTTGGACGCAACATTTACTTGATTTTTTTATTGTATTACTGCAATCTTAAATCTTCATTTGTCGTCTGATTGAGAAATAATTATTTTGAACATTCAATTTAATGATAAAAAAATAAATAAATGTATTAGGTATTTAATTAAGAACAAAAAACATGACAACAGAAACAAAAAATAAATCTGTACTAGAAGTACTAAAAAGCAAGCTCTAAGGTCGGGTTAAAGCTATCAGCCGATTAAACGTTCGATTAGAATAGGGATCGATTCCGATTTTGGAGGAAGAATTGAAATGTCGACTCGAAAACTTAAATGCTACAATTAATAAGGCAAATCAGTTACAAGAACAAATAGAAAACATCGATAGTGACGATGAATTTGGCGACGAGTTGAAAGAACTATGTATAGTTACCAAGGCTAAAATAATGTCGCTGTTATCTGCCTTGAAAACAGCCAGCGATATTGAAATTATTGGGTCAGCTGCTGTGGCACCAACTCGTGCGCGATTTTCGAATTTGGCATTGCCAAAATTTAACGTAAATTATTCGGAGTTTAAAAATTTCATAAGTCTTTTCGAAACTTTGGTTCATAAAGACGGCAGCATTCCAGTTGTCAAAAATTTCAACCATTTCATTGTCTCTATGGTGAAGCTTTCGAAAAAAGTAAAGATTATCAAGTCACCAAAAGCAATTAAGAGAAGGCAATGGCCAGCTTAAAAAAGGTTTACGATAACGAATGCCTAATCTTTATGAATAATATTTCAACATTGTTCAGTCTTCCGAATCCATCCTCCTGCATCCTCCTTGACAAACCTTATCGAAGGAGTTGATCTTGCATCACAGGATATACGTGCGCAGGTTTTAGCTGATGTAGCCTCCTGCTCATCCTTTCCTCCTGGAGGAATGGATGCACTGGGAAAGGAGACATCTGATGGCAGCAGATCAAGTTCGATTTCAATGCGGAAGTCTTCCCCGAGAGTGGAGAAGCAAGCAAGTTCTCTGACATGCCAGGCATTGCAAAACGGCTGCTCCCTCTTAAATTGGGGGTTGCAGCTAAGCCCTTAATCAAAAAAGGAAGCACGAATTCTCTAAAGGTTAATAGGAATCCTGAAATGAAAAAGTCCCTACCTGTGCGTAACTTGAGTAACGCAGACGGGCTCGAGTTACTGGCAACCCAAGGCAAAATGTTTGGTTCGTCGATCTGAGACAAGCTTCAAACAACAGAGACGAACTCAAGGTAAATAAAATAGGCACTCCAATTGCATCTTCATGCCCACGATCTGTAATGATAATGTTCTTCAGAACCTCAAAACACTCAAACGCTATGTAGACCACTGTCCAAGCTGTATCAGTTATCTCTTCAGTTTTCATTTTTTCCTAAATGTTGGAAGGAATCCTTCATAATTCCCCTTTACAAAAGGGGTAGTAAATCCAACATCGAAAACTACAGAGGGATTGCAAAGTTTAGTGCGATTTCAAAATTATTTGAACTTTTAGTTACTGCTCAGCTTCAACACCAATGTCCACAGCGCAGCATGGCTTTATGAGACACCGGTCTACTTCCACGAAACCTTCTTGAGTTTTGTGCTGTCTTAAGAAACGCCTTTAAATTCAACACAAAAACTAATGTTATTTTTACAGACTTCAGGAAAGCCTTTGATTCTGTGAATCACCTGCTACTTATAAAAAAAAACTTACACTTTTGGGCTTTCCTGTTTTGTTGATTAATTACTTATTTATCGAACCAAATTAAAAAAAATTGCCATTAAGGGTTAATATTCAAATTGTGTACATCTAACTTCGGGTTTCCCGCAAGGGAGTCACCTTGGTCCACTTCTGTTTGGCATTTTTATTAACGACTTGCCTGAAGTGGTTCTCTGTTCCCATGCGATGATGTACGCTGATGACGTTAAAGTATGTTTGCCACTGACGAATTCAAACTCTCATACGCATTTGTAAACTGACTTAAACATTATGTTGTCCTGGTGCAACAACAATTTGTTATTCCTCAACAACTCCAAATGTAAATTTATGTCTTTTTTTTCGAAAAAATGGTTTTATTGCAAATTATTCTATTGGGACAAGTGTTCTTGAACGCATTTACTCAGTTAATGACCTTGGAGTTCTGTTTAAGCATAACTTAAACTTCACCGACCATATCGGCATAATTGCTGGTAAAGCCAAAGGGGTTTTTGCCTTCGTTAAGCGCTGGTCGAAGGAGTTTGATGATCCCTGTACCACTAAACCCCTTTATGTCTCTTTAGTTCGCCCAATTCTGAAATATTGTTTGTGCGTATGGTCACCTCAATATGCGAAATTTCAAGACCTTATTGAATCAGTTCAGAAACAATTCCTTTTGTTTGCTCTACGGGGACTTAACTGGGGATCACATCGTCACCTCCCTTCCTATAACGACAGGCTGCGTCTTCTGTGCCTGCCCTCGCTGAATGATCGTCGGACCTACCACGAAGGGATGTTCCTTCACAAACTTATTATGGACACAATTCTTCATCGTATCTATTAAGTCAGTTGAGTTTCTCGGTCCCTTCAAGACTGTCGCGTTCTTTTCGACCGATTGCACTAAATGTGTGTAGATCGAATTTTGAGATGCACGACCCTTTCCGTGTTTTGTTCGGCCTATACCTTATTACATGTTGAACTGTCCTTTAAGGTAAACACTGTAATTATTTTAAGACACCTATCCTTGCCTCTGCCCACTTGATGTGAGTCGGAGCATATCATTAAACAACTCTCCTTACCCGGTCAAAGGTAAGGATATGGACTACAATGGATTACAATGACAACCGACAAGTGTTAGACCATATCCCGCTTATAGTCCAAGTCAGGCTGCCGGGATGCGAGTTGCCAGCTAGGAAAGCCTTGTTCCCCCTGGATCTGACGTAAGTTTGTTTAGGAGTAAACTGGAGGAATCCATTCACCTACAGGTAGAGCGATGTAGCGCCGAGGACATCAAGGACGCTGTAATACGCTTGGAGAAGAAAGTCAAGGCAGCAGCAGAGGCAGCAGCTCCTGGAACACGAGTTGACTCTTGGCCAGCGTTCTCTCCCCCTCCACAGGAAATAATGCCGTCAAATCAACTCAAACATCGGCTAAGGAGAAAGCACATTCAATCTCAGAATGTAAGTTTCTCGCATACTTCGCAGACTTGGCAACAGAGTCAAAAAGCTCCTTAAGGGGGTCATCCCATGTGACGAAAAAAAAAATCGAAAATTTTTTTTTTCCAGTTAATATTATCTATAACTTATGAAGAATATGTGGTTAAAAAGATTTTTTGATATTCGACGCCATATGAAAGTTATAGCGCTGTGAAAGTATGCCCTTCAGTGCAGCTTACTCCTGGAATAACTATTTCTTTTGCGTTTTTCTCAAAACTGTATTTTTCGAACTGATCTCCATACTAACTCAAAAACGGATGGACCGAATGACTTGAAAGTTTTAGGGAATGTTAAACACACGTAAATGCATGGAATGAACTACGATCATTTAAAAATATTAAAAACTTATATTTTTTTTAGCAAAAAACAAAAAAAAAATCGGCAAAAAACGCAACTTTTTTTTCAAATGTCTGTCAAAAATTCAATTTTTGATATATTCATTTGATTGTAGTTCATACCGTGCATTTTGACGTACAGATTTAAATGCTGTTTAGTTTTTTGATTTCCGATAAGCCAATCGGCCGGAATCGTGGAGATACTAAGGGTACCTTTTTTAAAGGCGGGTGTGTTCAAAACGGTGTACCTCAAGTTCCACTCAATATTTTTTTGATCAAAATTTATATTCATATTGTCAAAATATATGTTTACAACTGACAAAAAATTTAAGGCTCTATCTTTTCACTGGACGAAGAAAATAAATTCTAAAAAACCCCTTAAAAACAGGCCGTCACATGGGATGACCCCCTTAAACGACATCGGCAAGCAACTATCGACAAGGAGCTGGAAGAAGCCACGCCAAACCAGGACACCAACTTCTCCCTGTGGAGGCTCATAGGAATGTGTATGAGACAGGTGGCTTCAAAAATTCCCATAAAAAAGTGGATGCTACGTGGGCCGCCGCTAGACAGAGCTGAAGCCTTTGCAGACAGCCTCGAACAGAGGTTCACTTCTTTCGACGCCTCCTCTGAAGACAGGAGATGACTCTGCCTACAGTCCCGATCCGTTTACTGAAAGTCACGGATAGGATCCGGAAACTGAAGAACCTAAAGTCGCCAGGACCAGATTGAATCACAAACACGGTGGCTTAATCGCTTCCTGACAGAGCTATCTTGCTCCTGGTGCTCATCTTCAATGCGGTTCTCAGGATAGGACACTTCCCAACCAGGTGGAAAAACGACAATGTAGTGATGCTGCATTAACAGAACAAGCCGTTTAACGATGTGGAAAGTTACAGGCCGATCAGTCTCCTGCCCACGTTTGGAAAGCTGCTGGAACACTGCAACCTCGATCGACTTCTTGAGTCGGAAAATATACGCCAGGCCATACCCAAGCACCAGTTCAGGTTTAGGAGAAATCATGGCACCCCTGAATAACATCTGAGGGTTGCTTCGTTGGTCCAGGATGGTTTCCAAAGAAAGAGTACGACGTTGCCGCAGGCTTTTAACTGAGTATTGCACCCTAGCCTACTGTCAAAGCTGAAACAGCTTGTAAATCCTCAGCTTTTTGAGGTTGTTGGCAGCTTCCTCAAGGACAGGACCTTCCAATTGGTACAGGACGGAATATCCTCCACTGTCAGAGGCATAGCTGCTGGAGTACCTCAGGGTAGTGTCCCATATAGTGTATACACATATGAGTTCTTATTACTCAGCATAAATATTGAGCGGCAACACTTTGTTAGCCGAAGTCACAAAACTTTGTTGTTATACCAATAATATACATAGGGCATTGCCTTTGAAACTTAGCGACAGCGTGCCAAGGGCCCACACACTTTTCAAGTGCAAACATAATATAATATGCACTCATTGCATTCATCGCTTAGAGCCGAGTCCGCATGGTTCCCATACTGACCGCTTATATACATATGTGCATGTATAACTCTCTCGCTCTGCTCGTCTTACATTTTGTTACTTTACTTATATATAAAAAATATATAAAGGCTACTCTGCCGCTGCGTCGACAGCTAGCAAGCCTTTGTCTAAGAGAACCAATAAAAGACGATCGAAGAAACAAGACATGGTCTTTTAATTAAATAAGATTCTAAATAATACATGGAACAATAACAATTCATCTTATAATACATGGCGACCGTGACATGTGCACAAGTGAATTGAACAATTTACAAAGCGAAATGGTTAGAGACAAAAATAATAAATAAATAAGCAGCAAACAACCCTCAAACATGGTGTGCAAAACCATCGATAAAACCTTGTGTATAAAAAACATTACAACACACGTATAAGAAATTTATAAAACAAAAACAAATCAGCAAAAATTAAACACAACACACGAAATCAACATTTTTAATCAGCCTGTGCAATGACTAGCACCGGCGCCGCCTGAGCCCAAAAGGCCCGGACAACAGCAAAAAAATAATAAAAACCAACTTAGAAAAGGAGAGGGAGACAGAATAATTGACCAGGACATGTTTGGAATATGGATATGAGTGCGAAAGGTAATCCGTACTCTGCATCATCGTGGGAAGCACCTGCTCCTATTGAGCAAAGGGACGCACCAAGCCTACAAGAGGCCCTAGAGTTATATCCCAACGATGGACCCCGCTCCCTCACAGTCCAGAAAACCCATCCACAAACGAAAAAGAAGTGGAAAAAGGGTAAAACTCCTGCAACAAAGAAGACTGTTAAGGGACTACAGGAATATTGCAAAGACCTCGCAGGAGATGGAAGTACATGAACGGAATATTAAAGAATTGGACAAAATTCTATACAAACCAGCAAAGTAACGCAACAAGGGCTGCATTTATGCCATAGCCTAACTTGCCTTTAATTTTAAACTTTTAAAGCGAGCCGAGCGCGAGCACTGCTCGAAAAATACTAATCACTGTTAGGCTATATAATAACAACATATAACTTATATTGGTTTATATAAAGCAAAATATTGTAAATCAGTTATATAAAAACAAACAAAAAAAATTTTTTTTTTTAATTTTCAATTTTATCGAAAGGAATCTATTCTATTATACCACCAGACATTTTATAACATTTATTTTATTAATCAAATTTGACTTCCTAAATTCCAAAAATAGTTTTTTGATGACTTCATTTTTCTGAGTTTTTCTCAGGCCCTAAAATCAAAGAGAAAGCTAGGCAGGGAAATATGCAAAAACAGGAATGTTTACGAATATCTATTTAAAATTTCTTTAAATGAATGAACAACAATAAAATAAATAAATTCTCTACAGAAAATCTTAGTAATTATAATAATACCTATTGTAAAGTTGTGTCCCCTTGTAAGCGTTCAACTAGCAAGAGGTCATTGTAGAAGAGGTTCCCAAACAAGAGCAAACACAAATCAAATAAATTCACATTTAAAATTCTTCACTGTTTACTTTAAACCAAAATTATGTTCAGGTATGTGTGTATGTATGCAAATATAGATAAGCGTTAGACCGGCGGCGTGAGTTCAGCGGCGTTTGCAGAAGCGGACTGACTTTTGCACTCTCCTCCATTCTCCAACTCCCCGTCGTATGCACTGTCCAGCGCTCTTTCAGCTGAACGTCGCTCTCTCGTACAATGGGGCAAGCGACATAACTGAACATGCCGCCCGCTACTGCTAGACCTAGCATGAAACATCCCGCTTTTCCGATCCATCCTGGTGTTAGTGGGGTTGAATCTAGCATGGAGAAATGAAACAAGAAGTGTGCGCAAGAAAAGTTCATTATGTTTGGGGTGCGTAAGTGAGAGCGACTAAGAACGGATCGGCAGTGGACACAGTTTCAAAACTGATCGTTTCAAATGACCTTGTTTGGCTTTAAGTGTTACCACCCTGACTAACGCATCCGTTCCTGGGTGCAACTCGACGAGCCGCCCTAGTAGCCACTGGGACGGCAGAAATCGGTCATCCTTGATTATGACAAGGTCGTTGAGCTGGAAACCCTCAGCCTCCTGACACCACTTGGGCCTCTGCGAGATGAGCGAGCCAGTCTCGACTCCAAGCCCTCCAAAAATGGCGTATCATCGACTGCTGGATAAGGAACTGCTCCACGAAGGACTTGGCCTGTGGCCGATATTCCGGAGGCGCCAGCAAAGAGTCCCCAATCAAGAAATGAGCCGGCGTGAGCAAATCCAGATCGTCTGCATCCGCTGAGAGAGGGCACAGCGGCCGAGAGTTGAGGCACGCCTCTATGCTTATGAGCACCGTGGACAACTCTTCATAGGTGAGCCGTCGATCTGCGATAATACTCTTGAGGTGATACTTCACCGACTTCACACCAGCCTCCCACAAACCGCCGAAATTGGGCGACTGTAGAGGACTAAAGTGCCAGGTGGTCCGCTGTGCAGCAAGCTTTGGGGCTATGAGCTTCTCGTAATCCGCCTGAAGCTTGCCGTATAACGCCTTCATTAAGTTGTCGGCGCCGACAAAGTTGGTTCCGTTGCCACTGTAGAGATGTCGAACCATCCCTCGCCGACCGGTGAACCTGTCCAGAGACAGTAGAAAATGCTCCGTGGGGAGGCCTGTCACCGCTTCTAGGTGCACCGCCTTTGTTGCTAGACAAATGAAAACGGCGCTGCATTCAGCTCTATAGCGCCAGTGTAGTCAACTCCAGTCGCCAGAAACGGTCTACTAGGGGGGTTAACTCGGTGAAGCGGAAAATCTCCCATGAGCTGTGTCGAAGTGATAGGCCTGGTCCGAAAACATCTCACACATCTCCGTACAACTGCTCTGACTGCTTGTCTTCCTATCAGTATCCAGAACCGCTGGCGAGTGTTTGCCAATGTCAGCTGCGCACCTCCGTGTAGGGTCAAGGCGTGAGAGTTCCGTATTACTAGCTGTGTAAAGTGATGAGAACTTGGAAGAATTATTGGATGACGCCGATCATGTGATAGCCCCAAATGGCGCAACCGCCCCAAGATCGGTGACAAGCTCGAGAGCTTGCTTCTGGAGGGCAACCGTTTAGAATTCCTTACAGCAGACAGTTCAGGTGCGAAAGATTCCCCTTGGACGATGCGCACGATAGCGAATAGGGCATGGTCAAGCTTTTCAAGGCTCAGGGGGCCGGTGCACCTCCCGTCTTTTCTGATAGTATTGGTTTTGATCCGCATTATGTATGCTGTGACTCGAACAGCCTGGCTGAAACTCAAACACCTCTCAACCAACGATGGCAGTGGGACTGCGTGGTGAACACGCACTTTGTCCGCCTTTGCCTCCAACACGGCATCATTCATGTCGACCTGTCCGAGCTCCGTCGAAGGCCAGTCACCTTGACTGCGTGTAAGCCACTCCGGGCCTCGCCACCATAAGTCGAAGCCCTTAAGCTCACCCGGAGATAGCCCTCTTGTCGCACAGTCTGAGGGACTCTTACTCGAACCCACATGTCTCCATTGCGATGGAAAGGAATGATCCAAAATGAAGGCGATCCTGTTAGCGACAAAAGTCTTCCATCTATTGACGTCTCCTTGTAGCCAATGCAGCAGAATTGTCGCATCCGTGCAATAGAACGTTTGAATCGGAATGTCCTCAAGCCACTTAGCCGTGTTTAGCCATTTCACCAACTTGACGGCCAATACCGCCTCAGCTCCGTTCTAGATAATTAAGATAAGTTGTAGCTGCGAAAGAAGTCGAAGACCCGTCACAAAAAGCGTGCAGCTGAGCCGAAACTAGTGATCCCGAAGCATAATGAATCCACGGCTGTATGTATATCTCGTCGATCTTAAGCATGCTGTCTCGAAACAACAGCCTTAGGAACTTCATCGTCCCAATCCAGAGCCGTCTGAGATCCGTCAGCAAGGGTCTTCTTGGCTATGGTTACCAATTTCAGAATTAGTTTCCCCGAGATGATGACTGGTGCAATAAGACCCAACGGGTCAAACAGCCTTGCTATGCTCGACAGGATTATCCTTTTGGTGAAACTAGCTGGCATCTCAAAATTTACCTGATATTTCAAGCAGTCCTTATTTGGAAGCCAATACATTCCTAGCGCCTTGATAGGATCCGTAGTGTCCCAGTTTAGTGGTGTCCGACTGCACTGATGCTCTGCTGAAATCGAGAGCAAAATACTTGCTTCGTTGCTGGACCATTTCCGCAACTCCATGCAAGCGGATTTTATTGCACCCGCTACTTGTATCCGTTTATCTTCCGTCTCTTTTATCGTGTGCCCTCCGGGAAGAATGTCGTCCACGTATATCTCGTTCATTAATACGTCTTCCGTCCTAGGAAATGACCGCCGCTCATCTTTCGCTAATTGCTGAATGACCATGATAGCCGTGAATGGTGCAGAAGCTGTACCGAATGTTAGCGTTGACAATGCATAAACGTTGATAGATCCATCCGCCGCCCGCCATGAAATCCGCTGATTATGGGCGTCTTCTGGGTGCACATAAATGCAACGATACATCTTCTGTATATCCGCCGTGAAAACGAAGCGATATTTCCGCCAATTGAGTATGACTGCCGACATGTCGTTCTGAAGGGTGGGCCCCGTCCAAAGAATGTCGTTTAACGATTTTCCGTTGCTAGTCCTGGAGGAGGCATCGAAGACAATTCGCTGTTTGGTCGACTGAGGCTCCTTCTTGAAGACAGCGTGATGCGGGAGCACACAAGAGACTACATGCCTATTGGTGGAAACATCCCTTACTGAACTGCTTTCACTGCCCACCGCCGGCGCTATGTGCTCGAGCGCAAAGTACTCTTCGATCTCGTCTACGTATCTGATTCACCCTTTCCAATTGTAGAAACCGATTAAGCGCCATTTGATGAGATCTTCCTAAGACCATAGCTGAATCCAAACAGGTTTTAAAGGGCAGCCGCTCTACGTAGCGGCCATCCGCTCGACGCACGTGAGTCTTCCGAGTCTCCGATGCTGTAGGGCGGTAGATCCTGGGAAATTATTGGAGTCGTACGATGAGCTTCGGTTCTCCATCGCATCCATTATGACCAGCCGACCGCTCAAAAAGGATTCCAACTCCTTGTAAGTTGGAACGGTGGCACCGCTTCCTTGATGGTGCTCCCAAGCGTTGTGGGTCTCCTTGGGCAGCCTCGATGCTACGCGGATCGGCGCCTACGCCTGTTGGTGGCGGCTGCGTGGAAATCTCGGATCCAAGTTTGTCCAAGTCCTCAGCTATGGCGCAATAGGCATCCATATAACGCTCCTCGAACTCCGACAGGAAATTCTTAGCGGCATAATTTGAGCCTGCGAAACCTTCTAAATTCACGATCACGGCATCTGTCTCCCGAAACGCGTTTCTAATTTCCTCCACTTGTTCCAGCCGCTTCTTTAGATAAATTCTCGTATTCCTCGATTGCGAATCCTTCTGAAAATTCTGTAAAGTCGATCTAAGGGATTGGTAACCATTTGACTGCAAATTAACTAATTGCTCCAAAGTCGGAGCCTCCGAATCAGTTTTCATGCTGACGAGTGTAAAATAACCAAACTTTGCGCAACTCATTACCCCAAATAATCATGTAATGAGAAAGCCAATAAATTCTTGTCTCGCACACGTCTTGTCCACTTACTCCGTTTTCACGTCAAGATTCCATCCACAAGAAGCAGCCAAAACAGAAAAGAGCTCCTCGAGAGTTCCACCTGCAGCTGCGGCGCCTATGTATCGCCGTCTTCCTTTCCCGTGTTTCGTCTCGCCGTGAACAAGCAAACAAGATCGCCTCGAAAATTGCGAAAACTGCCGTCGCTGCGCCTATGTATCGCAGTTCTCTTTTCAGGCCATTCGCCGAGCCGATTTGCAAACTTAACGCAGCCGCAATCTAACGGAATCTATTTACACACAAAAAAAATTGTCGAATTTAAAATTTGCACTTGCCGGGTCCCCTCATGGGCCACCATGTAAAGTTGTGTCCCCTTTTAAGCGTTCAACTAGCAAGAGGTCATTGTAGGAGAGGTTCCCAAACAAGAGCAAACACAAATCAAATAAATTCACGTTTATAATTCTTCACTGTTTACTTTAAACTAAAACTATATTCAGGTATGTGTGTGTGTATGCAAATATAGATAAGCGTTAGACCGGCGGCGTGCGTTCAGCGGCGTTTGCAAAAGCGGACTGACTTTTGCACTCTCCTCCAATCTCCAACTCCCCGTCGTATGCACTGTCCAGCGCCGAGCGATCTTTCAGCTGAACGTCGCTCTCCCGTACAATGGGACAAGCGACATAACTGAACACCTATATATATGTAAGACAGAGTAGGAATGTAAGGCAGAGTTAAAGCAGAACACAGCAGAAAAAGTAGCAGAGTACAGCAGAGGAAAAAGCAGCAGAACACAGAAGAAAAAGCAGCAGAACACAGCAGAAAAGGCAGCAGAATACAGCAGAGATCAGCAGCCGACAAAGCGACAGCAGAACCACAAACGAGAAGCAGAAAGGAGAAGCAAAGCAGCAGGAGAGAGGGCAGCATATCGAGGAGTCGGAGAGTGACTTTCAGCAGAGTTAGAAGCCGTGAGAGTGAAGAAAATAAAAGCTGTAAATCAGAAAACGTAGAAAAGCGAAACTTGTAAACTTTAGAGTTAATATAATATCAATACTTTATAATAATAACAAATAAAATACTTAAGCTGAGTAAATCTCATCTTACATTTAGGGGCTCGTCCTAACCTAAAAATTACAAGTGACGCCGTCCTGAGAAGTCTCAACGCGGGCCAAAGAGTCTTAAAAACGTCGAATAAGGAGAGGCAGAGATACACACGTAAAAAGTTGGATTGCTGCAGGGATTGTGTGTGAGCAGAAAGAGATTAGATCGACATAACCTAAAAACTGCAAGTG
>VNJS01005439.1:0-136938 GCA_008042575.1 Drosophila watanabei
AGTAGTTTATTAGCTGGATTTAAAAAATTCTAAATAAATTTTAAATGCTGCTAGTAGATGTTTTTGACAAACTTGTACATAATTTTGGAAAATATGTGTCAAAATAATTGGCAAATATTTAGTGATATTATTTAGAAATATGTTTAAAGTCTTAAGAGTCTTCACGCAATATTTTTTAGGAAGTTTAGCTTAGGAAGTTTTAAGAAATATTGCTACTTAGCTACTTGTTTAATTTAAATTCCTATGAAACTTAGGAACTCGTGCACAGTCTTAAAAAATATGTGTCAAAGTAATTGAGAATTATTCATTGTTTATATTTATAAATATGTAAAAAGTCTAGTCTAGGGGGGTTTCAACTATGGGACTAGTAGTTTATTAGCTGGATTTAAAAAATTCTAAATAAATTTTAAATGCTGCTAGTAGATGTTTTTGACAAACTTGTACATAATTTTGGAAAATATGTGTCAAAATAATTGGCAAATATTTAGTGATATTATTTAGAAATATGTTTAAAGTCTTAAGAGTCTTCACGCAATATTTTTTAGGAAGTTTAGCTTAGGAAGTTTTAAGAAATATTGCTACTTAGCTACTTGTTTAATTTAAATTCCTATGAAACTTAGGAACTCGTGCACAGTCTTAAAAAATATGTGTCAAAGTAATTGAGAATTATTTATTGTTTATATTTATAAATATGTAAAAAGTCTAGTCTAGGGGGGTTTCAACTATGGGACAAGTAGTTTATTAGCTGGATTTAAAAAATTCTAAATAAATTTTAAATGCTGCTAGTAGATGTTTTTGACAAACTTGTACATAATTTTGGAAAATATGTGTCAAAATAATTGGCAAATATTTAGTGATATTATTTAGAAATATGTTTAAAGTCTTAAGAGTCTTCACGCAATATTTTTTAGGAAGTTTAGCTTAGGAAGTTTTAAGAAATATTGCTACTTAGCTACTTGTTTAATTTAAATTCCTATGAAACTTAGGAACTCGTGCACAGTCTTAAAAAATATGTGTCAAAGTAATTGAGAATTATTCATTGTTTATATTTATAAATATGTAAAAAGTCTAGTCTAGGGGGGTTTCAACTATGGGACTAGTAGTTTATTAGCTGGATTTAAAAAATTCTAAATAAATTTTAAATGCTGCTAGTAGATGTTTTTGACAAACTTGTACATAATTTTGGAAAATATGTGTCAAAATAATTGGCAAATATTTAGTGGCATTATTTAGAAATATGTTAAAGTCTAAAGAATCTTTACAGAATATTTTTTAGGAAGTTTAGTTTAGGAAGTGTAGTTAGGGAAGTTTTATGAAATATTGTTTTAAAGGTTTAAATACATGTTTAATTTAATTTCTTAAAAAACTGAAGAACTTGAGAATAGTTTTAAAAAATATGTGTCAAAATATTTGAGAATCAATTAGTGTTTTAATTTAGAAATATGTTACAAGTCTTAAGAATCTTTCAGCTATATTTTTTAGGAAGTGTAGCTTTGGAAGTCTGAAGAAATATTGTTTTTAAGGTTTAAGTACATGATTAATTTAATTTTTTAGAAATCTAGAGAACTTGGTGATAGTTTTAAAAAATAAAAAGGGAAAAATAATTAGTGGTTTAATTTAGAAATAAGCTTAAAGTTTTTAGAATCTTTACAGAATATTTTTTGAGTGTGCCGAATCGAATATTAGTTGGTTTAAGGACAATTTTAAGGAATATCGTTTTAATTTAATTTCTTTTCAATATATTATACATTTTTAGATTTTTTTAATACGCTCTTTATTTCTACATAATTTTTTTCTTCACACTATTTTTAAGACTTTCCCTTAAATATTTATTCCTTCCCCCTTTAAAGAAACCCCTTTTCCTAAGCATCAATCTGACTGTCCTCTTCGGTATGTCAGTGTCACCTAACGTCCCGACAAATTATGTCTATCGGAAACGCAGAAAGCCCAGAAAAAAAAGAGGAAAAAAAAGAGAAAACCGAAAGATACCCAAAACCAATGTCGTGTATCGGCGGAAGGCACAAAATGCTGCCTGTGTGGTGTTCGGTGGCGTCGCCTCCGAGAGTGGTTCAGTGGTTCACTTCGATTTCAGCGGTGTCAGTTTGTTGTGCGTTTTATTAGTGGCAACTCAAACAGCAAATTGAGATTAGAAGACGACTGAGACTGAGTAAGTGAGGCCATGAGTTATGGCCTGCATTAAAGCGCATCAAAGTGGCAGGACAAGAATGTGAAAAAAGCTAAAAGGCAGAGAGGGTTTAGGAGAGATGCCACCCATTTGGAGGTTTAAATAGGTGACAGTTAAGGAGGGATTAAGGCTAAGAGTTAAGGGTCTTTAATATAAAGAATTTATTATATAGTACCTTCTACATGATATATAATTTCATAAGTAAATCCAATTCTTTTTAGATCATCTTAAGCACCCATTTGGAACGCTTAGAGGACCTTATCCCATCCCTTGATCTCCTTTTGGCATTTATAGCAATTTACATTTGATTGCTGTTCAATCTACTTTCATATCCTTGATATCCTTGACATTTATGAGATGTTGGCTCTGTGGGAGCCTCACCTCACCCCTATTGAGTTTAACATGTTAGATGAACAATAACAAATGTCAGATGTGATTTGCATAACACCAAAAGCATTCCTCATGAGTTTCTTACTTCCCTGTTGCTTCTGTCAGATGTCGGATTTTTTTATTTTTTATCATAAATGATAGCAATCTCGAATGGTATTTGCTTTCCCCTCGCTACCCGCATATAATTCACTTGATGCTCCTCAGCAGACTTTCACTTACGAAAACCATTTCAGCCCTCCGAAAAAAATATGAAACAGAAAGGGAAGACAACATTAGGCCTTATTACATTTGACATGTTGTTCTCTCTCCCCCCCGGAAAACAGCAAACTTTTCTTTCATTTTGGTAGCAAGCAGCCACCACCACCCCTTGGCTACAAATCAAAAGATAAATTGTTTTCGTTCATGATTTATATAGGAAAATGTTTTGTTGACTTCGCACCCAACTTTCCTTTTCTTATCATCCGCTGAAAGCGAGCAACAAATATTAATATTGTTTGTATTTCACAAGCTTTATGCTTCTGCTTTCTGCTTCTGCTTTCTGCTTTTTATTTCGTTTTCAATTTGAGTCTTCGAAGGGGACTCCCCTCATGTCAAATTTAATATAAATTATTGGCGTAAAATCGTATACAGATTACTTACATTCCTTGGTCCTTTTCCAGAATTTGGTGGTCATGGCCTTTACCTGATTCTCGTAGGCCTTCTTGGCCAGCACATCCTTGGCCTTTGGCGTTGCCTTGTTGCAGTTCTCCGAGTCGGCAAAGTGCTGCAGATACTCATCGCGCTTGCAGTAGATGCACACTCCGTAGATGAACTCCTCCTCGCAGATGGTGGCATTCGTGGAACGAGCCCAATCGGCGGCATTATCCTTTGCTGCCCGAAACAGCTTCCCCACATAGATATGGGCCGTGGGTATCGAAGTGAAGGCATTCAAGGCAATTGTGGTTATCGGATTGTGCTCCAAATTGAGAACCTGAAGGTTCTTCAACTTGTCAAAGAGGCCACTGAAAAAGGAATATAAATATTCAGGGGATTTCTTGATAAATTATAAACTTACCTCTGAATCCGATCCAAATTGTTAAAAGCCAAATGTATCTCCAATAACAAGGGAGTATTGTGAAACAGCTGATTCGGCAGCCTGGCTATATTATTCCTTTCCAATCTCAAAGTTAGCAGTTTCTTCTGCGACTTGAGAAAGTCCTTGCTCAGGTAGCTAATGTTGCTCCTTATGCCTATGTAAGCCAACTGATCCGACATCCAAAACAACTCAGTTGGAACATTATCTCCACAGTTGAATACTTCTACAGACTGAAGTTCAGTCATGTGCCACAGATCCTGTGGCCCAAAGGCGGACATCTCCACGCTGCTATTCTTGGCATCACAATCGATCATCAAGTGCCGGACTTTGGATTGCTTGGCAAAGATCTCACCAGAGATCTTGCCCAGATTCTTGACCACAATATTCAGATGGGTGAGGTTTTGCAGAGGATGCAGGATGGTTCCCGGCAGATCACTGCTTCCCTTCAGGGAAAGTTGCTTCAGTGCCGGCAGATGCAATAGAAAACTGGAAGGCAACGTAGACTTGAAACCCACAATGGAGACTTTCTTCAAACTCTCATGATCCGTGTAATACTGCTGCAGGACCTCGCCGCGATCGTTCTTCTTGGGATCGAAATAGTTGAAGATCTCCAGTTCCGTGTAGTTTGATACTCCCAACTTACTGAGCAGATACTTAATGCTCTCGGCATTCGGGATGGCACAGTTTTGGATGATCAAAGAACCAATATTTCCCACCTGCAGCGGAGGTATATAACCGAAGCCCCGCGAATCGAAGATCGTGCAACTGATGCCATATAGCTGGGTATTGTCACTGTGAAGCACTAGGTTCTCGCACTTGATCTCCTGATCCTGGCACTCGCACAAGCTGGGCTCCTTGATCAGAGCCTCGCAGCCCGCCTTGGTCACATAGGTGTGACTCTGGATTGCAGTTGAGTTCTCCTGCCACGAGGGTGCAACTATGGAGGAGAGTAGGAAGAGAAGGAGTAGCGGCAACATCCTGAGGCTGACTGAACGCTGCAAGAGAAGATTTTTAAATTAGTCTCTTTACGATTTAAGACAGCTGCTGCTTTGAGCTATCTTTCTCTATATTTTCCTAGACGGATTTCCCTCAGGTAGCACACTCATTTCCCTGGAAGTGCTGCCGAAGACACCGCCCCCCATTTTACACCCAAAGGCCGGCTGCCATTTTTACACAAAATTTGAATACCCGCGGCCCCGAGTCCCGGGACAGGTAAACCCAGCAGTCCCGCTCAGTCTCACTACCTGTTACCCGCCGGTTAATGGCCCATAATTTACTACGCAACTCGATGCCCGATTTGTGCATAATATTAAACCATTTTGGATTCGCCTTGCAACAACTCAAAACTCAAAAAAAAAAAAAAAAAAATCTTACGCAGGAGAAAAAAAAGAGAGCAGAAAACAAAATGACTTAAATTGCCATTTGCGTTGCCTTCGGTGGAGTTTCTTCTGTTTGGCGGCGGAGAGAGCGAAAGAGGGAGGAGATCGCCGCTGCGTGAGCGCGAGATGATCTGCGGGCCCCGGAGAGTGCCTCTGATAACAGTTGAAAATGCGCGATTTTACATACGAATTGCCAGCCCAAAGATGAGCGAGCGAATGGAAGCAATCTGGGGTAAGGTTTGGGGGAAAAAAATATGGGTTCAGGCACAGTGGGCTGAGGAGGGTCGAAAAGTGGAGAGGGAAAATTATGTTACAATAAAATTTAAGATTTTATTTAATGTGTTATTAAATGGAATGAGAAATATTCAATGTATTATTTAATTTAAGCTTTTTATTGGTTCAGGCACAGTGGGCTGAGGAGGGTCGAAAAATGCAGAGGGAAACTGATGTTATAATAAATAAATTAGACAGTTTTGTAAAAGAAACATTAAAAAAGGACAAATATTTTATTTATTATTTAATTTACTTTTTTTATGGGTTCAGACACAGAGAGTCAAGGGGAAAATTAGGTTACAATCAAATTTAAGGTTTTATTTAATGGTTATTAAATAGAAGAAAACATATTTAAAAACATTTAAGATATTATTTTGATAAAAAAAAAAGTAATTCTCAAACTAGAAAATGTCAACAGCCTACGAAATGATTAAAAAAATATATATATTAAAGTGTGAAATCTGAAATAGTTTATAATAATTCTATATTAAAAGGATAAAACCTGAATAAATTAACGTATTCTTCTATTAATCAATAAATTCTGGTCAAGAATAAATATGAGCACATAATAATTTCTTAAACATCTTAGACAGAAGCATAGAATATATTTTTTAGTTCTTTAAAGTTAAAGAAGTTCTTTAGTTCTTTAAAGTAGTTCTTTAGTTTAAAAATAAAATCTTTATTTGGATTAAAAAATATAAGAATTAATCCGAAAACCTTAGACAATTAATATAGTTTTAAATAGTATTAAATAATAAAACTACTAATATATAAATATAATTAGCTTGTTCCTCAGCTAATTGCAAAAAAAGTGTTTCTTTCTAATTAATACATTACTATTAAGCTGAAAACCTCTTACAAAAAACATAGTTTAAATATTATAGTTTATAAATATTTATATATATTTTATATTATTGTATAGCTTAAAATAACAATCTTATAAACACATAAATAAATTTCCTTCTAGCAATATTGTGCCAAGAAAATCCCCCCTCAACCCCACTGTTCCCATCCCAGACCAAGTTCAATGCTATCAAGTTCTTCCCACCTCATCCTCATGCCCCATGTTCAACCTTATCCCCATCCACTGGAAACATCCTGAATTGCAATTTCAGTCTGGCTGGCTGTTGATCTTATATCTCGACCACGAAACTGGGACTTGGGACTTGGACTGCTGACCGAGGAGGAGGAGGAGGAGGAGGAGGCGGAGGCATGGCTGGATGGATGGATGTTCCTGCTTGCGATTCAGCTTGATTCCGAACAAATTACAATTCATTCTGGTTTTCAGTTTCATTACAAATGCAAAAATGCAAAATGGCAAGCCGGCCATTATCTCTCCGCCGTCTGAGGATCCGTGTGCTGCGGCCTGGGATGCGATGCGATGGAATGGAAGGGGTTGGGTTGGGTTGGGATGTCTGTCTGTTGATCGATGATCGCTGTGCCCGCCGATGATCAAGTTTTGTGTATCGTTTGAGGCGTACATGCGTAAGTGCCTCCCTCCGATCCCCCCGGCACCGCGTCCCCTCAATTCCTCGGACATGCCCCCTCCCGAAGCAGTTGCATTCACAGATCGGGGCCAATGCATTTGAATTTGTCTGGCCGGCAGCCAAATCGATCGACAACCAATCAGCCCCAGTCCAGTTCGGTCAGCCATCATGCCAGTTAGTCAATGTGCAGACACTGAGAAAAAATTACTAAGCGATTGTAAAAAGGATTTAAATAAAATTTCTATTAGTTGTCCTATATTTTTATTATTTTCACGAAGAGTTTCATGTTACTTTTTACAGAACTTTAACACTTTCTGGGATAGAGGTGTTTATACAGGCAAATGACTAAATCGACTCGCCTGGTAATACTAATACAATAATTTTGGAAAGCCGTAGTTTATATACGGGGACTAAGACTGATTTTAAAATCAATCATAACTTAGTCAACGGTTAAAGATTTTCCTTGTTGGTTTTTATTTTGTTAACAAACCAGCATCTAAAGCTTACAATTTAGCAAAGAATATTTGTTTTTCAATAGGTTAAGAAACCACAATATAAAATTTAAAATTAAAAAAAAGTAAACTAGTTGTTAGTTTTTGACAAAATTTTATATTTCCTAAGCCAAGCGTACTTGTTTTGAGAAGTCCTTTTGTGACCTCAGAAAGTGTGAACTGAAGGTCATGAATGTGTGTCTAAATTTACTTGCTAAAGTCTATCTATTTCCCATTAATATGGTAAAGGTAAGCAAATAAGTTTTAAAATCAAATAAATAAAAAGAAATATATTTCTAAATTTGTTTATAAAGGTTCACGGGCCTTAAGAAGGTATTTATAACTTTACAAATGGAAAAACAGCTGCCTATCTAGTGTTAGTTTCTATTTATCAAAAATTAATATTTATGGTAATAATATTTAATATATTCTATATATTTATTTGGCATTAACAGTATCAAATAATTGTTGATCAACTGCTTTTAAATTAAGGCAAAATAACTAAGATGCTTGTGCCAAGTGGACATTGTAAATTCTCTTTTATATGCAAATCATTGACATTTGGACATTATTCATTTGTGGAAATCTCCAATAAGGTTAATTAGAAAATCAAACGCTAAAACAACATATCAAATATGATTCAATTGTTTTATATTGTTAATAAATATTCAAGAATTCAAGAATTTTTGCACAGTGTTTCTTCAGTTTGCTGCTTCTGCTGCTGGCAGTGGCAAACATTTCATTTTTCACGATCCACGAACCGTCTCTCTCTCGTATTCCCAAGAGCTAAATCAATAAATTACGTGACAGGCATGCAGAAAACCTGATGCCTCCAACTTTTAGCTTTAGCTTTTAGCTTCAAGTCCACTTCTTGATCGCCGTTTGCGTTTTGCTTCGTTTTGATTGAATCAATCAAAAACTTGTGCATTTATATGAAAAATATTAAGAAGTTGAGGAACGATCATCAAAATGTAGCAGGAATACCCTGGAGTGAGGGAATAAATTAATTAATTTTGATTAAAAAAATATAGGAAATGCAAAGAGCTTGAGGGGAAGAAGCATGAAAATTGATTTATATTATTTTTTAGTAAGGATTTGGTAATCTAAAAAATACATTAAAAGGTCTTAAAAAATCTATAAAAATGTGCAGAAGTTGAAGAAGCTAACTCTTTCTTCATTATGGAGATATTTCACAAAGAAATCTGTAAGTACAGATGTGAGATAATTTTTATAAAAAATTACTATTTGTAAAATATAAAATGTATAATGTTGTGACTGTAACAAGTTTCCCTTAAAAAACTTCAGATCCTTCCAGATAGTGTATCCAGAAAAAGAAAATGTCGGTGAGCCTGGGTCTTGGCATATATCGTTTGCAGATCTTCTGGCGCTGTCATAACATAAATTATTATTATATCTTGCCCAATGGCCGCCGCGGCAGATATATGTATTTTAAGTTCTCCATTTACCAAACCCTGCCCCCCGTTATTTTTTTTCTCGGTTTTCGCATTAAATTTGATTGGTTTTCATTTGTTGCAAGCAGGAAATGCTCAATAAAGTTCTTGACTCGGTTTAATTAACTTTGACAAATTGAAGTCGGTGGAAAATGATTTTCTTCTTCCCTCGTCAAAATAATCGAATTAAAAGACGAAGGCAGCAAAAGACATCCCTTCAATTAGTAATAAATAATTTGAGTTGGTTGAGAAAGTTTTCCTCAAGCTAAGCGGATGCATAATCCATGAAAGGGCGCCATCAAAGTTCGGGAAGCCAAGAACTCGACTCCCGAAAAGCCAAAAACTGGAAGCCAAACGGGTGCAGGCCACTCTGCCACTTTGCCACTCTGCCACACTCTTTCTATTAATGCCGCTCCATTGTGCGGCAAAGTCTTCATTGATTTGGATTTCTTGTACCGAGGAAAATCGCCTTAGGCCGAAACTTTCGCCCAGCTGAAGGAGTACAGGACACGAGTACGTATTTCCCGGGACAGGCAAATAAATGGTCATAATCCCGGCCAGACAAAGGCTACTGTTCCTTCTGCTCCACCTTAACCCATAACTCATGTCTGGAGCTCAAGGGGTGTGTGTGTGTATCTCAAGTCTTTTATGCGTTTCATACATTTTGATTTATTTCCACATGCAAATTGCGGTATACGAAAAATTAAGTCGTTGGAAATGGTTTTATATTCCGAGAAACGTTTTGCGTCTCTGCCGAAGCAACTAAATAATAATTCGCCTCAAAATCGAATGCGCACGTTTTCACAAAAGAATAATATAGCTTTGGGCGCCCCAACTTGAGGGTTGGGGGTTAAACTCACCCCCTTCTTAGTGCCCGGGGCACAACCCGCTCTTACAAATAAATGCATGAAATTGAATACCGTAAAAACCGAGAAACAATTTTTGACAGAGTAACTGAGAAGGTCTCCATCACCATCTATTTGGCATTGTAGTTGCTGGTTCGGTTTTCTGTTTATTTATGTGTTTGCGCCTATTTATTTATTTTAATTAAAAGGGGCACGTGTTGCTGTTTTCTTGTTTTCTTTTTGCCACGGCAACATTGCGCCCCGGAGAAATTGAGAGATTGCCGATGGAAAGGCATAAAATTTGGGGCAGGGGCGTCGTGAGGTGTGGTCTCTTCTATTACTTCTTTTTTGGGTTGGAAGGGGTGGGAACGGGTTGTGGCAAGTGCAACCGAGAATTGTATCAATGACAACCCTGAGAATGTATCTTGAAGTTTAATAGAAGCCTTGGGAAAATTATTTACTAGCTTAAAGTTCAGTTGGGAAATTTGGAAACTAAGTTAAAGATAACTCAAGATCGAAATGAACATTTTCAATGAGAAGTTAAATAAGGTTATATTAAAGAAATGTAACAGAAAATTAATTTTTAGTCTAAAGTTGTAAAAACCATCGTAAAAATCTTTTTCTTTAAACAAATCTTATATTATTTCTACTAATATTTTTAAAATGCTTAACAAAATTCGTTGGAAACTCCATTTTTATTCATCTAAATTCTATTATTAGATAAATAATTGATCTTTTATTGAATATCTTTAAAATTGAATACAAAATGTATTCAGTTATAATTATTGTTAAATATAAACCAGCTTTTGCGATACTTTGTTTATATAAAAATGCAATGTTAAAATCTAATGCAATTGAAAGTTCAACATTTCTATAAAATCAAATTAAGAACTGATGAAATATTACAGTTTTAAATACTCTTTATATTTTCATCTAATTATTTCTTAATTATTTTAATTCCAACACAACCTTAAACTGAATGCATGAGTAAATAAACAAACACTAAGCAGACTTCACCCAAAATGTTCATAATGTTAAATTGAAAGTTCTGAATTTAAATAAAATTCAACTAAAAATTTATGAAATTTACAATTTTTAAATACTTCTTATCCTTATTTATCTCATAATTATTTTAATTCCATCACATCCCGCAACCTAATAACTAAATAAATAAACAAACACTAAGCACTCAAAATGCTCAATATTAAATTTAAAGTTCTATATTTAAATAAAATTCAATTAATAATTGGTGAAATTTTAATCTTTTAAATACTTCTTATCCTTAATTATCTTATAATTAATTTAATTTCATTACATCCTACAACTAAATAACTAAATAAATAAACAAACACCAAGCTAACTTCACCCCACAAGGCGACACTAAGTAAAATGACGACATTGTTTTTCCCTTTCACAGCTTTTCCAAAGGTCACCTAAACCACCCCTTATTTTGATTGCACATTCAATCGAATAGGTGACTTCTCTTTAAACGACTGCAAATGAACATCAAACGAGTGTCAAGGCAAACAGAATCGTTAACCAGATCCTTGGGCGTGGATAATTTCAGAGACTGAGAAGAAATGGCCAGCAAATAGTAATAAACAAGGGGCAACAATCAGAGCAACTAATTAAATGCCACAACCCCGCGCGGAAAACAAGGAAAGCCAAGTCAAAGTTTTCCCGACTCGTTTTCATTACGAGTTAATTTGAATGTAAATGAACAGAGGAGAGGAGTTGGAGCTGCGGGGAGTGAGCTACAGCTAAAATGTTTGGCTAATGTTTCAATTAAGAAGACAGTGAAAAATTTAATTTGCTTTCATTTGGGGCCCCGGCCTCGGTTGTGTTCAAATGGGAATTTGCCACCCAAGTTAGTTGCGAGAGAGTTTTCCTTTTGATGGCGAGTGGGCGAGTGAATTTCGTCTGGTTTGTTGTCCCGGGTGATGTTCGCAAGGAATTTCAATGTTCCACTCATAATTTCATATAATTTCCATTAATTGTATGAAATTAATGCCGCTGGCTTTTGAGGCTGAGTCTGAAGCACGGTGAAAAAATATTACTTTTAAGTTGAAATTGTTGAGAAAATTAATTGTGGGAAATAAATAAGTTCCTAATATATTTTCTGTAGTTAATATATAACTTTTGGTTCTTCTAAAAATATTTATAAATAGGATAATGAATTTATGAATTTTGTGGTTTATATAAAAAAAAATCGTCAATTTTTAAAAATCATAAATCATCATAAATCTATAGTCATCTTTAATATATTTTTTAGGTTCTTCTAAAAATATGTATAAATAGGATAATGATTTTATAAATTTTATATCAAGTAAAAATAGTCAATTTTAAAAACCATAAAATTATAGTCATCTTATTTACGTATGAAAGTGTATATTCAGTTATTAAAAAATATTTAACATGACATTTTTGCAATAGTTTCAAACCCTTCAAAGTATCTTTGTAAATTCTTTTAGTATAAACAGAACAAAAAATATATTTAAAAAGTTGTTCTTTATAAAATTATCCATTATTATATCCCATTTTTCCCTGTGCATCTCCATCTGAATCGTGTCTTGGCTCGTTGGCCACTCCAGTAGCCATTTTCATGATTTTCTACGCACTTTGGCAATGGCTGGCTTCGAAAACTGTCTATGCTAATTTCCCAGTTTTGATGACTAGCCGGCTACTAGGGAGCTACTGGCAACGGCTACCTTTCATTTGGCTGTAACCAACTGCCAAGCCACGATCGATCCATCGATCCACCGATCTTTCTTTCGATCCTGTGATCCGCCTAGTGCTTTGCATAGATCACTCAAGGGCATCGCCATGGAGATTTGGTTCTGCTCGTGCTCGCTCTGACTCCCAGAGTTTGCCTCGTCGTCGTCGTCATCATCATTATCGTCATCATCATGGTCATCTCCATCACACTGGATGAGGACTCCGTCTGGGGCATGGCAAATTTCCCAGTTGAAGCTATCGGTGCAACATGCCCAACCACGCCCCCATTTTGACTGGGCAATTGTCATGGACACGCGGACACGCGAAATCAGACTGATGAGAATATATTTTTTATTCAGCTTTTTTAGATAATAAATGGGTTAAAAAAGCAAGGGAAAAAACTAAGGAAATATGGTAAAGAAAGGCTGAGAAAATGGTAGCAAAATTCAATGAAATTATATGGTCAATCATAGTAAAATTTCTGTGTATTTTTGGTTTTATTAATTTTTTATTATATACCAAAAACTGCTGCTGGATATAGAGTATATTAACGATTTTTATGATATTTGCTTGCTTTTGTAATTCTATTTTATTTAATTTTTTATTATATACCAAAAATTGCTGCAGGATTATAAAGTTTATTTAAGAAATTTATGATATTTGTGTTTTTTGTAATTCTATTTCTATTAATTTTTATTATACACCAAAATTTCTGCTAGATTAGTTTATTTAATAAATTTATGATATTTGTTTGCTTTTCCGTAACTCTATCTTTTGCCAAGACTTTTTTTGGTGATCTCATTTTCGGTGCCATCCTTCGTCCTGTAGCAGTGACAAGTGGCTTTTGCCCATTTTTCCAGAGTCAGAGTGCACAGGCACAACCTCCTTTCTGGCATTTCTTTTTCCGCACACTCAGCACAAATTGCAATCAGAGTGTGCCCCTGCTCAACATGCCATTCATCCCCCTTTCCCTCTTCAGCCACCGACTTTTTAGCACTTCAAATTGGCAAACAAACAAACTCACGTTCAAATGAAATGTGAGCATAAACAGAAAATTTTTCACACACACACAGGGCTCGGTTGCTCCCCAGTTTTTCCAACACATTTTCAAAGCTCGTGTGCAAATGGTAAACAAACTTGAAAAGCAAACCGAAAAAGCAGAAGCGGAAATATTGCGCATACGTCGCGTTGCACGTGAAGGAAGAACAAGAAGAAGAAAAAGGCAAAGAAGAAGCAGCAGCGGAATAAGAGCAATGAGCAGAGAAATGGGAATCACCCGAGGACGAAGCAGTGGGCCAGAGGTGGCATCCACTTGACACGCAAATATGCATAAACAAGGCATGAATATTCATACACACAGCAGACACAACCACTTCTCCCTGTCTTTCCTTATATACGTATGTATGTGTGTATGTTGCCATCTCGCTTACTCTGCCTGGGCATCTTGAAAAGGACTCGCGTCCTCGTCCTGGTGTCCATATCTCGTTTAGAGATGAAATGCAATGCGCATTGAAAAATTTGCCCGCAAACAATGTTTACTTAAGGCGAGGTGAGTGAACCAAAAGATGAGAGATGGCTCAAGGTACAGTGAAGACTTGAGTAAGGGACAGGAAAAGATTGAGATTTTTAATAAATATATGTGCTTTGATATATTTTTGATAGCGAAATCAAACAAATTTGAATGTATAAGAACTTGTATCTTAAACCCTGTAAAATATAATTTGTGAACGTTGTTTGGTTACTCTAAAAAGAAGGTAAGTTCAAGGCTTTGAAAAGAAATATAGAAATTTTCAAAACATTTTCGTTTCAGATAAATAACCTAAGCCTAAGAAATGATATTATAATTTTATTCTAAACCTTGTTACATATTTTTTGTATTTATAACATATTACACGTTAAATAATGTATGCATCTGATCTGGTCACACTTCTTGGTCAAAATTAATCAAAACTAATTATATCAAACAATATTCTTATAATTTCTCAACCGCATAGCTCTCTATCTATGTAAATGATTATTTTAATTCAAAACAGGCTCATTTTTAATATTTCAAAAAACTATTCAATTTATTTTATGTTTTAGGCAACTACTGGTCACACTTTTCCCTTCATAGTTTTACGTTTTATATTTTAAGAAATGTGAGAAAAATAAGAACATTCTCCAGACTCGAGGTCAAGTCGGCTTTGAATGAAAACAAAACAAAGATGCGACTTTTGCCCCAAACAACAAAATTTTAAAGAAATTTCTGGTCACACTTTTTTATTTAATAACTGAAAACTAATTTTTGTAGATGTAGAATTTTCTAAGTCTCTTAAAGTCTCCTATCTTAAAAACTCATCTTCATCAAAGTATTATGATTACATTTTAAAATATTTTTTAAGACCCCGTTTAACCCTAATGAGTACCCACTGTCAAACCACATAATATGCAATTTTCACAGCATTTGCAATGAATGAATGCCGGCTTATGTTTGCTTTGCCATTCACACGAAATGACAAAATGCACTCAGGTCATTCACTTGGGCCTGCATTTTTCCCTACCCCTCCCACTCAACCCAACCCCCTTCTTTTCGAAGTAAGATTCCTGCAGGGAAATTTTACAGAAATTTTCAACTGCTTAGACGGAGCAAAACAACAATCATAAATCCTTGTCAATCACACGCGGCTGTCATCATCATCATCAGAGAGAGAGAGAGAGAGAGAGAGCAGTGCCAATGTCAGCCGCCGAGATAGGCCGTGAGCGCGTAGTTCCAACTTATCGAGAGACTTTTGTGACTTGTGACTTGCCTAAGCGGAACTGATTATAAGCCGCCGTCTGCTGCGAAGTCATCGATTTGGCTGCGTGACAAAAATTCGCCTCTCTTTATTTATTTTTTTTTTTTTCTTTCTTTTTCAACTGTCTTTATGTCATTTATATGACGCCTCGACTTTGACAGCTGCGCGGTGGCTCGATTCGGGGGTGCGAGTTATGCAACACTTGAACTGTTAATTTCTTTGGAAGCTTCCCATTGACAACAATCAATCATTTTTCTATGCCATATACAATATATAACATTCTATATAGATTGAGGGGATAGCCGATAGTCCTCTCTTGACTTGTGGATTGTTAAAATGTAAGATGAGGTGAATAAAAGTTAGGCTTGGAGGATAAAAGGATATTAAGAGACATATGGGAATATTTTTGAGGGTATTATTATAGAATTGAAATAAATATTTTGGTTAAGTAGAAGATTGTTTATGAAAACTTTAATGTACGATTTATTTAAATAGTAATTATAGTAAAAAAATTTATATTTATTCTTATTTTTATACTAAATTATATAATATTTCATTATAAACCTCCTGTTGGGGTCAAGAAATCTAAGAAATATATATATTTCTCCACACTTCCTTTATCTTAACACAAAAAAAAGCAAAACCGTATCGAAAAGTTCAATAAAAAATCCTGATTAAATGCATTTTTATATAAAGTATACCCCTTAAAATTCTCACCAAAAATTTGCATATAAAATTTAACCAAGCAGACGAAAAAAAAACAACAACAAATCAGTTTAAAAACCGCAAAAAACTCGGCCAAATCAGACGCTAAAACTAATCCCCCAAATCTGCGACGATTGCCAGAGCAAATCAAAGTCCTGAAACCATAAAAAAAAGCAGCCAGCCCAAAGGGCCCTGGGGCAACAATTTAAGATTTACGCCACTTAGAAGACACTTAAGCGTGCAACAAATGCGGCAACAACAAAATACACAAAATACAAAAAAAGAAGACCAAGTCCACATGCAAAGGCCAAAGTCAAAAGCCGCCAACAAGTTGTTTTATTTTTAAAAATACCCTTTAATGAGGGTATTATAATTTTGATGGGGATTTTGTAAAGCAATTGGGAATTTGATAATAAATTCCTAATTGTTGAGAAATTTGGAAAAAAAAAATAGAAAGAAAAAGAACTTATTTAAAACTCCTTTTTTTAATGAAAATATAAATATTTTTAATCTTGTCCGTCTGGTTGTCCGTTAATCTGTCCTTTAATCTGTTCGTTCGTTAGAATATTTTTTTTTATTTTAAAAGTTCATGGGTAAAAATTTCAACAATTGTTTTCTTATATGCCTAAATATTTGTAGTAATCTTTATTTAAATAAGTAAGACATGTCAAGAAACTTTACTCCATAAGTTTATTTCTTTATTAGATGTAAGAATATTGTAAAGGTTTTTTTTTTGTATGGCTGGACGTTAAAAAATTTGTTTTATATATTCTTGAATTTCGAATCTTTTAACTTTATTTAATTTAAAGAAATATATTC
This sequence comes from Drosophila watanabei, assembly GCA_008042575.1. Lineage (NCBI taxonomy): Eukaryota > Metazoa > Arthropoda > Insecta > Diptera > Drosophilidae > Drosophila > Drosophila watanabei. The sequence continues at coordinate 16,590 of VNJS01005439.1, forward strand.
TACACTTCAATATTTTAACTACTTAAAGGGTATTCCACCTTCGACTTCTAATCACAATTTCCCCTTATCGTCATGGGTTGTTGTTGCCGTGCGTGCAGCTCCCAAAGGAAGCTTCTTTCCCAGCGCCTCTTTGCTTCTTTTTCTCCTTCTTTGGTTGTAGGCTCAGACTCTCTCTCTCTCTCTCTCTTTCTCTTTCTCTTTATTCCCGGCCTGCCAAAAATCAAAAAGGGATTCTACCTCAACGGCCGACAGTTTACAAGGTTTTCTCGTGTTTCGACAACATTAATTTGTTGCCTCTTCCCTCCTGTAGGCAACATGTTGGGAATTTGTGTTCAGCCAACATATTCCCAGCAACATGTTGCTAGCCGCAGAAACCGCAGAAAAATAAGGGAACAGTAGCTACGTGCAAACAATAACAAAAATTATTTAATTTGAGTATGTATTTCGTTTGTTTTTTATTTTTAGCAAAAGCTTTATACAAACCGAAAAACCGCAGAATTTTACGAGCTCCTCGTCGCCCTTAACAATGTCTCATTGTCAAGTTTAAATCATTTTTAACGATCAATAAACGAATAAGTTGGAAGTGAACTATCGTAGAGATGGTAGTGTGAGTAAAATTGGGAAATCACGATGTACAGGTACAATTTCAGATCCTAAAGCGATATAAAAATATTTAAAAGCTCAATATCAGATGTACTTAAATAAAAATAAAAAGAATAACTTGATTTTTAATTAAAAAAAAGTTTTTGTTTAAATATTTCGGCGTGATTAATATGTGGAAATCACGACTTAGAGATTTATTTTAACATATTAAAAGAATTGAACAGAATAAAATATGTGATTTATATAAACTGAATCAAATTACTTTGATTTAAACAACAACGTTATGGAATTATAATATAATATTTTTAAAGTGTAAATAAGAGTTACATTTATTTCAAAATACCTTTTCTAAGCACTAAACTTTTTGCATTCTTACATAAAATAATGAATACACACATTTATTTTAAAGAAATCCTTTTTAGATTCCCAAATCGTGTCACGTTACCACACCTGGCGATTATCTCAAGTCCCCAGTGAACACCACTCGTATTTTTCTGTTTCTTCAGAACTCATACCTGAGAACTCGCTTTGTGTGCGGGCTCTTTCTCGACTTAACTTGGAAGTCGGGAAAGGTGTAAAGCTAATTGAAAGCCCCGCTCAAGGCGGTCAACTTCAAAAGGCCGACGACTTTGTTGTGGAACCTAATATATATATTCATATACAACCAGAACTATTAAAGCCCAATGAGTTCCAGCCACAGAACAACATATATTGCATTATTTTATAGACCACTCGATGGGAGAATGAGTGGGCGGGAATGGGGTGTCAGAACCCAATTGATAAGCTACGGATTGCACACATGTTTCGATATTTAGCCAAAGGTAAACAGCACACAAATCTAGGTACAACTTTGTAAACATTTCTATCAATTTGTGGGCTTTATCAGTCTATAACTTTTGTCTCTATTTACCAAATGCTTCAAATTGACAGCTGTACTGCGGCGGCTAACTGAAAATCGACAAATTCCAGCGATTAAATTGCAATTTCCACAACAGATGTTCGGGATTCATATCTTCTTTCTTTTTTTTTTGTTGTAATTGTAAGCGGATATTTATTTCCCATCATTTCCGCTCATTTACATTTTCTCTACTAAGAAACCAGACTTATTTGCTAATAAAAATTCAAAAGATAAACACACAAATCAAAATCATAAGCCCAAAATGAAAATGAAACTGGGGAAACCGGAAAAATCATACAAAATGGGTGGAAAACAACCAAAAAGGAAAAAAAAATGCTTACAAAATTCTTGAGATTTTAAGGGTAATTTGTTTTGGGCAGCTTATTAAGGCAACACGTGCGGGGAAATACCGCGAAATCTTATTAGAAAAAATTAAACGACTTACTTGACTTTGAGCCCGAACAGAAAAAGGGAAAATAACGAAAAAAATATACATCCCAATGGGAGATTTGCATTGCTACAACTGATTGCACTTACGAATCGTAAAAAACGAACAGCGAACAGCCATTAGGCCCACTGTGCACAGTGGGAAGCGAAGTAGAAGTCAGATGTCTAGCCTTTGGGGGATGAACGGGGAATGGACTCGGGCTAATGCACAAAAGGAAATTATAATAAGCGCAGCTTTTCCCCGTACGAGTCATAAATAAAAGACGCCGCAAAGTAGGCAATGCAAATGCTTTGCCGCTGGAAACATTCGTTGTTCCCGGAATTTTTCGCCGGCTTTTTATCGCACTAATAAAAAGGATTTTCCCCGAACGACTTAGGAAATCGTATTGAAGTCCCCGTCTCGCATTTCTTTGTATCATTTTACTGCTGCCGGCGACGGCGGCGGCGACGGGTGGTCGTCGAAGGTCTGCCTTCTGTGGGGGCTGTCCGCCGCCCCTATTTATTTACTAGCCTTGTCATATTGCAACTCGACTGACTTTTCTTTTTCTCAACTGACTTTTCTTGTCCGTATTTTTTTTCTTTTAGGTTTCAGCCGTCGTCTGGCTTATTCTGTTTGTTTTTCCATATTTTTTTCTATGCTTTTTCTTACATTTCCCGTGGATTCTTGACTATGTTACCTTATAAATGGATTATGGCAATTAGATGTTGTGTTCTGGGGTCTGCCTGGTGATTGGGTTGACTGGAAATAGGCAATCCGTGTTCTTTGGGCTTTGGAATCCATTAGAAAGGCTTAGGATTTGATTTGCTTAAAGATGAAATGATGATGGGTTGAAATGGCTTAAGGTAATGGGGAGAAGAATGTACAGGGAAAAAATATGTAATAAATGGGATATAATATAACAAAGTCATAAAAACCCCCATATTTTATAACTTTAAAGTTGGAATTAACTACGTTTTTTTTTTTTTAAATGTGTGAAATTACGGAGAATATTATAATATATATTATAATTAGTTAATAGTTAATAAATAAATAAATAAAGTATATATTTATTTTGGCAACACAAAGGGAGATATTTAAAATGGTTTTTAAGTCTTTCAATATACACTTAAAGGGCTTAAAATTTAGTCATAAGACTTCAACAAAGTGAAGGATTCATTTATTTAGTTAATAAATAATTTACATAAAAGCTATTGGTAAAGGGAGTTTTTTAAAAAGGTTCTTAAGTCTTCTATTATACCTTTACAGGGTATAATAATATTAGTCACAAGCCTGCAACAAAGTAAAGGATTCGTTACCGACCCTATAAATCATAAATATTCTTGACTAACATTAAACGCCGAGTCTGTCTGGCAATTTTTTGAGGATAACAAATTTTACATTATTTCGAAATTTTAAAAGGGGTTAAAAATTGTCAAAAATTCAGACAATTGCTTGGTAATTAAAATATTCAATTTATAATGCTGACTTCCTAACCCGATAAAAACTAGCATAAATAAGCTTTTCAAAATGAAATGAATGCATTTTTGGTTTAGTTATGATCGATTTTCATGCATATCATTCAAATCAACTTCAGATTTCCGAAGCTATTTTCCATCTATGTTTGATTTTTAAATCTTAAATAATACTAAAAACACTTGGGAAGACCTTAACTATTACAATACTTAATGTGTATTAAGTGTTCCCCAATATGCTCAAATAAATAATAGTTTCGAACTTTACAATCACTTTAAAAAGTTCCCTCCTAACAACCGGCTACCTCCTTTTAAAAACTCTAAAATTGTATGTATTTTTTACCATTCGATATTCCCCCTATCATTAGAACTTCTACCAAAACCCCCGATAACTGCTGAAACTATTACTTTTGCCAGTCATTCCCCCCACCAACCAACCGAATGAGAAACCAATTAAAGGCGAAACAATCATCATTAGGCAGTGCCATACAAAATGAAAATTCAAATGTTTTCAGCTGAGTGGCCAAAGCGAATCGGGGTCTAAGAACATGGAAAATATATAAAAGTAAGTATACCCGTGTTTACCGTGAAATTGAACAAATAATATGCCAAGAAAGTAGGCGCCTGGCCTGGAGATTGGAAAAGTTTCGAAAAGCGACTATTATTAATGATCTGATATATCAATCGGCTGGCCAGCAGATCAAAGAGAGAGGTCGAGAAACGGTACATGGGGAGTGAGAAGTTGGGGGGAAAAATATTTACAAATTACAATTTGAACAGGGAACAGGGGAAATATTTCAAATTCGAACCGTTCGAAATTCTTTGGAGCGCACAAAATGCCAACCGAAAACTAAACTAAAATGGAGAAGGTTGGGTTTGGGGTAAGAAATATGTATGCTAGACCGTAGAGCCATCAAAGACATTTAAGCATTTTGTGGTTTTTTTGTGTGTGTGCATGGGATGCCTTTTGTCCTGTGGCAGGACATGTGCAGCAAAGTGTCGCATATGTGGCTCGAGCGAGTACGTTTTTTACATGATATCCCGGGATTTATCCGGCTGCCAGCCTGGGTCTCCGCTTATTGCCAGGCATTTATGAAATTCCGTGCGGAATTTCGGGGCGGGCAACTTGAAAGTCTGAAACCGAGACGGAGAACGAGACATCCGAAAAAGATGAGCAGACAGCTAATACCGACCCGAGATGAGGTTAACAAACTGCCAGCCAAAGAGTGTGCGTGTGTGTACTTTTCTTACTTTTTCTAGTTTTAATTTATATGTAAATTAGCCAAAGCAACGACGGAGGCAACTACTATTAGCACAAAGCTGTAAATAATGACAACCTGAGTGCAATTTGATGACAGTTGCAGGAACAGAGTGTGTGCACAAGAGCTTCAAATCGATCCAAATCGGGCTAAAAAAATTGATGGAAAAAATATATGTATCCCACTCTTAACCATCACAAATCAGGCATGAAATTGTACAATTTATGGACAAGTTCAACTTTGGTCAGACATCATAAATTAAACAAATTTTAATCAAACAATAAGTAGCACAAAAAACAAAATAACAGACAGACAATTTTCTCACAGTTTTCGTGATCCACAAATCACTCGAGGCGAAATACGAATGGGGAAGAGAAGAAGCCATCTTCGGTTTTATTTAAACATTAATTAAATGTTCAGCATGGGAATGAGTAGCCCAAAAAATGTATATATCAGGCGTGAAAGTCTGCACAAAAAAAAATTTATGAAAGCTGACACAACATTTTAACGCCAGTTGGTAATCGACAACCTCATCGTAATCGTAATCGTAATCGTTGTACAGCAATCGCAATTGCAATCATCCAGTGACAATCGTCATAATTTATGGCTCCTTCTGGCCTGGATCTGGTCTGGATCTGGTCTGGTCGGGGTTTTGGTCACCGCAAATAGCCAAACAACATAACAACTAAATTGATAAAAGCCACAAAATAAAAAAAAGGGAAGGTAGGGAACACGAGCAGATTGTTAAGGTTTCGATAAAGAGTCGAACTTGGAATACACTTTTGAATGAAAGGAAGTTTGGATAATGTAAGAAATGTATTTATAAGTAATGATAATGTTGAAATTTTAGTTATTTACTATATTTATAGTAATTTAATATCGATTTATAATTAGAGTCGATACATTTTAATAGGGATGACAAAAAAAATATTGATTTATCGATGTTGTAAGCATGCTTGATGCAGAATTTGAGACATAAGTAATCATTTTTAATGCTTTGATTATTAAAAAATTAATAACAAATAATTTTAATAAAATTTGTCTGATACTTTTTGATACTAATGATATTTTAACGTTAAATACCTTATACAGGGATGTCATAAGAATATTAATTTATCGATATTGTAACGATATTTAATGCAAAATTCGAGACATAATTAGCAATTTTAATGTATTGAATATTTTGAATTAATGATAAATAATTTCAATAATATTTTTCATATACTTTTTAATAATATCGACAATTAAACGTTTAATTCAATATATAGGGATGACATGAAAATATTGATTTGTCGATATTGAAACGATATTTTGATACAAAATTCGATACTTAATTAGCAATTTTAATGTTTTGATTATTATAAATGAATAACAAATAATTTTAATAACATTTTTCATATACTTTTTGATAATAACGATATTTAAACGTTTAATGCAATAAATAGGGATGACATGAAAATATTGATTTATCGATATTGTAATGATATTTTATGCAAAAATCAAGACATAAGTATCATTTTTTGTGTTTTGTGATTATAATAAATAAATAACAAATCATTTTAATAAATTTTTTGATATTAATGATAATGATCATTATTATCAAATGATATTTTAACGTTAAGTGCAATATATTTCGATAACATTAAATGCGATATAAATGCGATAAATTTCAAAATATTAAAATTCTCAACATTTTCGATATGTTATTGATCTATATAAATGTTTCTATATTAAATTTGACCTTTTCTCTCTCAATATATAAACTTAGTTAATTGTAGTGAAGTGTTAAACATTTTGTAATATTAAAATGTTTAATTAAAAGACCTAAAAGGTGTTATTCCATATTATAAAATCCCACCATTAAAATCTCCATATAACCCCTCTATTTTTAGGGTATACAAAATACCAATTGAAACGAAGCCGGTGGCAATTGGGGAAAAACGGGGAATGGGAACTGAACCTTCGGGAGCTGCTGCTTGTGCTGCTGCTGCTGACTGACAGCAATCGAAAGCTATGCAATAATAATAACGACAGAAGAGAACCCGAACCGGGAAGCAGCTGCCAACATTCACACGTCATTTAATTTCGATTAGTCGTCGTCGTCGTGGCCGCAGAAGAGAGAAGTTGGTAAGACAAACAAATAAAGCGACAAATGCAACATTTGTCGAATGCGGATGGAAAGCCAAATGCTTTGTGGTCAATACTTGCTCACACTTTCGTCTCTGGTAATTGTCGCCTTTGACCACGAAAAATGTACAAAATGCCTAATTGGCACTTTGGGAAGCACACGTTCTGTTCTCCACCTTAATTATTGAATTCTCTCGTGAGTAAGGTACGTAATCTTTGATCACTTTTTGTTTTTTATTTCTGATCAAAGTTGCAGCTGAAACAGCAGTCACATCTCCACTGCATTCGGTTCACATTTTTGATTGATGATTCAATTGGAAATGAAAAAGAAACCAAGAGGTGCTGAGAAATCCCCTAATGAAGTCACAGCCTACATCAGCTTCTGGTTGTGTTTTTGGTTTTTTTTGTGAGAATTCACTGATTAAACCATGAGAAATGGCCTCGGGTTGGTCTATTAGTGACAAGCTTTGGGGGAGATTTTATTTAAATAAAATTGGGAATGGGAATGACAAAGGAATTGGTTTATAGTGGTAAAAAAAATGATGAGTTATTAATTTAACAAATATTTATTTAAATCTATACTTAAGTAGGATGACACTTGTCCAGATAATTTGTCTCTAATTTTAATTGCTTACTGGAAGATATTTCAACTCATCCTTTACTTAAAAGTAACTCCTTTGAAATTATATTAATCATGTAAACTTACAGATCTTAATTTCCCATTATAACTTAATTAAATATTTATTTAAATCTAAATTTTAATGTCAATATGATTTGTGACTAATTTTCATTGCTTACAGAAAGATATTCGAACTCACTCTCTCCTGAAAATTATTCATTTAAAGTAACTCCTTTTAAATAATATCAAACATTTAAATTTACACATCTTAATTTCCCATTACAACTTATTTAAATATTTATTTTAATCTATATTTAAATAGCACGACATTCGTCCAGATGATTTGTTAGTAATTTTTACTGCTTACAGAAAGATATTTCAACTCATTCTTTCCCTTAAAGTAACTGCTTTTAAATGATATTAAACATTTAAATTTACAGATCTTAATTTCCTATTAAACCTTATATAAATACTTATTTAAATCTATACTTAAATGTCAAGATGATTTATGAGTAATTTCCATTTCTTACAGAAAGATTTTTAAACTAATCCTTTCCTGAAAATTTTAATATAAAAGTAACTCCTTTTAAATAATATTAAGCATTTAAATTTCCATATCTTAATTTCCTATTATAACTTATTTAATATACTTCATTCTCCCCCTTCCTCCCCTGAAAACATTCATCAAAGCTGCCCCAAAATTAGGCCAACACCCAAAACCAAATCCATTCCCCAAAAAAAAAAACTCTACGCAATGGGCCGGCTGCTGCAGCCAAAGGCTAAAAAAGGAAAATGTTTTCCCAGAGCGTTTAACACCAGCCAGTGTTGGAGTTGCCGAAAAACCGGGCGGGCGCCTTTAACCCCACAAAGTGTGAATGAAATAAGTTGGACCAACACGGCAACAGCAGCAGCAACAAAAATTTTTCGCTTTGAAAATGATTATTAGGTCAGTTGCGGCTGACAGGACGAGGAAAATGGAAAAGCAGGGCGGCGGCAGCTGGACAAACGCCGCCGAAGGCAATGGCCAGGACAAAGACCTCGTTGGGCGGGGAGGGCAACAAGGGGTTAAGCCGAGCAGCAGGCACCTCATACGAAAATAGCAGGGATTCCTTTTGAAGTTTACGCACAAGTATGCCTTGGAAATATAACCCCATCGAACTCCTGAAAGCCCAGTATGCAGGATAATAATTAACGCAATAATCATCGATGAATGGCTAGGAAAATGAGAGGAGCAGGAAAAGCCCAGGGAAAATTATACAGACAGAGAGGGAAAATGTGGGAAAATGTTGTCCTCTTGGTTGTTTTGTAGCTGAAAGTTGTAATTATCAAAAAGGAAGTATAGGGAATATTTCTATAATTTTAGATTAAATTTTGTAATTAACAAAAATATTTATAAAGAAAATATTAATAAATAAAATAAGAAAATTTTATTTCAACACATTTAATTTTAAATTAAATTGTTGATTAGTTGAAGAAACATAAGAAAACCTTATTTCAACAAATCAAAAAAAGATTTTCTAATGTTTCTTTACTTATTTATTTATTTATAGTTTTATCTGGGAACTTTTAGATGTGTTTAAAAAAAACTTACGCTTATTTAAATATAGTTTTTAGCTTATTTTTTATCCTCTCAATAAATTAAAAAATAAAATATAAATAAATCTAATAAATAGTATCTATTTTTAGCTAATTTTTTCCCTTATAAACCTTTGACATCACTGAAAGGGAAGCTGCGGCCGGTCAATGCTTAAAATGATTAACGCGCTTAACCCGTTGGTGCTCAGGCATGCGCTCGGCACCCTTAACCCCCCCTAACCGTTAGGGCCCCTCCACTCGCCCCCGTTGGCCATCACTTGCTCTGCGTGTGTTCATTTTGTAATTTGCGTAGGTGATGCCATGGAATTTGATTTTCACACGTGTTGCTTGCTTGCCAGCTACTGCTGCCTACACCTGCCTTCCCACCTTGCCCCTCCTCCCCACCTCCTCTTACTATGCCCATCCCGGCCCCTTGTCCTTGTTGCTCATGTTAATGTTAATAATAATGGAAATGCTGGGTGTGTGCAATTATCTTCCATTTCAATGATTCCACACACGCGCCACATAAAAATAGAAAGCGCCGCGAGAGAGAAAAACAGAACCAGAGGCCTATCAGAGGGCTTTAACCCATTAGGAAAGCGACAGCGGATGGAGATGAAAATTGGTATGTGAGTGTATTTTGAAGTTATTGGAAAAGTGTTAAGGTTTTGGGGTAATCTAACGAGGGGTTAAGGAGATATAGGAGTTTTGAGGAATACTTATCAAAAGAATTCTGAGATTCTAAGCTCATAATTAATATGCTTAAAGAGTTACTATTTATTTTATTTACATTTCCCTAAAATATCTCTTTTTAGCTTAAAATAAAACTGAAACAGCTGAAATTCCTTAAACAAATTACCTTTCGGTCAGCAATTTAAAGGAATTCTGAGATTCTAAGCTCATAATTTATATGGCTTAAGAGATGGAATTTATTTTATTTAAATTTCCCAAAAATAACTCCAAATAGCTTAAAAAAATACGTACTTCCACCAGAAATTCCTTAAACAAATTACCTTTTGGTCAGCAATTTACTTGCTCTGTGTAACCTCAACCTCGAATTCAATAATTTCTTATGGATTAAAGTTGGCTGTCAAGTTCAAAGCTCACGTTAAGGCCAAAAAGGAGAGAGAAGGCAAAACGAGAAGATGAAATAGTAATAACAATAATCATAAATACAGCGGGACGATGACAACACTAAAACATTCGAGCGACCGGCTCATGACAGGAAAATCTGCACAAGCTCACAAGATGGAATCGCATGGAATCACAGATAAATTGTGGAAGTCATGGAACCAAAAAGGGGGAAAAAATGAAAAAATTACAACAAAAAAAATAAACTGGAGATAAAAAAAGGAAAAAGAAAATCCCAGTACTACGTGAGTAAGAGGCTGAAATGTTGCGCGTGCGCAGAAATTGAAATGAAAATTGCCGGGCAGCGAAATCATGGGAAGAACCTCTTTTTCTTGCTTTCCTGATAAGTCATGGGAAGATCGCTGCCGAGAGATATAACATTTAATTGCTCAATTGTTGTGTTGACAACTGGCAGCTTAAAAAATGTAAATATTTATATTTAAGATACATAAAAAACACACATTACCCCACAACAAAATGTGATGGTGATTTCTTTTGTTTAGTTTTGCAAAATGCGAAAATCCCATTAAAAAGCACGCAATTAAGGGAGCGAAAATGCTAAAATGTCTTGGCCTCATTTTAATGGCCAGATAAGCATCGTCTCTCTCGCTCTCTTGGCCATTTTGTCCAAACGAAATGTTTGCGTGAGTCGGGCAATTTATCAAAACATTTGATTTAGTTGTAAGAAAGCATTTTCAACTCAATTTCAGTTGGATGTTCGGGAACCCATTTGTAGCAAAAATGGCAGCTTACATGGTCGCTCCTGGAATCGAGGGTCCTTGCCTTCTCCGTCGGCAATTTAAGCGAGTCCTGGCTCTTGGTTGGGGTTAAAGTAATTGCAAAAAAATACAATTTATGAGGAAGTTTACAAGGAACCAGTTGGCTTTAATGTGCTTCTTCAATATTAAAAACTTATTTTAGGTAAAACGTAGCAAATAAATTAAAGGTTTTTATGACAAATAAAGTAAGGCCTGATGAGTTAATGGGTTTCCTTTCAATTTAATATTATTTATTAAATATTTTTATAAATTTAGATGTAATGTTTAAGGTTAGAAATACGCACCAAATTATGTTTAAGCTTCAAATAAATCGTTCTGCAAATATAAATAATATAATAACAAGATTTAGTCTCTCGAATAATACTTCAACTTAATTTATAGATTCTAGCAAACAATATAAAAGCTAAACAAAGAATTTAAACTTATTTAAACTTATTTACTTATCGAAAAAAGCACATTAATAATAGTTTAGCCAACGGTAGAATCCATAATATTTATCGATTTATTTACTTATCGAAAAAAGCACATTAATAATAGTTTAGCCAACGGTAGAATCCATAATAGAATCCCTTCTATAAATTATGATTTGTGTTCATCAATTAGTTCTCATAATTTCACCGGCAATCAAAGGTAATTAAACGGCCCGACTGAAAACATTGAAATGAACCTGTTGTTGTAGCTGTTTTGTAATTAAAACGTCTGATACAAAACCAGATGCAAATTAACCAACAAAAAAAAACAAAAAAACTTGTAGCATTTTGCTATAATTTTTGCAGCCGATAATTTTATGCAAGAGCCGCCGCTGCAGCGGCTGTTGTATTTAAATGGGCACGGGGCGTGCCAGAGGGTTAATTGTCTCGCCGAGAAGAGAACACACAGCATGAGTCCCAAGAACTAAATTATATATCTTACCATCTTTTAATACATATATTATAGAATTTTCAATTTTAAAAAATAGTTGTAGTTCTTATCTTTTTTATTTTAGTATTTTTTTTTTTTTTTTTAATATTTTGTAGAGTTGAAAATATTTTGAACAACAAGTACGATTATTTCAAGGTATGTTTTCAAGGGAAGATTTCGAATTTAAGAATTTATTCTTTCTTAAAAGAACTTATATATAAAAATAAATTGTTTTGTAAACTAAATAAGAATTTAGTTTATTAACTGGTTTTCCAAACTGAAAACAATATATTCAGGTATTGATTATTGTAATTGGTATTTTAAACAAAAATTAGTTGATTTAAAATACCTATAAAAATAGTACTTAAAATAATTTCCCTTTAAAATCCTTTAAAATTACAAAGTCAGTCATTTTTTAAAAATATTTTTCAGGGCAATAATTGTGGTAATTTTAACCATATATTATTAAAACGCAACCACTGCTTAAATATATACTTTAAGCCCCAAAAATGGTCTTGAAGGAATTAAGCTTAATGTAAACTTTAATTTAACACCTTCTTTAAAATGTAAATTAAGTTAAACATTAAGTTGTAATAAAAACAAAATGTTAAATTTGTATTAGAGGATTTTGATCCTATTTGTACTTCATGTTTAATATTAAAAACATGAATTATATAATTCTTTATATTTTAATTAGAATACAAATTAAATTAAGTTTAAATTTAAATTTAAAGAGAATTTAAAAGAAATTTATCAGAATTTTATTTTGCTTTTAGAAGAATTGTTTGTTTCAAAATAAATTTTTCTAAATGCCGTCGGAGTTTCCAATATAACTTTTTTACTTTAAATCTTTTTACTTTTCCCTTCAAATAAAATTAATCTTCTTATAAAAAAATTTTATAAATTTTATTTTTAAAATTTAAACCCAAAATCAAGCAAAATTTAAGTTTTAGCTCACTTGTGTGCTCCCAGGCAGTGTTTCTAATCAAAATCCCTTAAATTCCAAAAATTTGGAAAATGTTGATTTGGTTTTTTTCTTATTTTTGCTTCTATTTTTTTTTTTTTTTGCTCCTCGCTTGCTTGATTATAATTTGTTTTATTTGTTTTGAACACGTTTCGGGGATTGCTTCTGCTCACAACAAATACAAGGACGTAATAGCAAGAGAAAAAGAGAGAAGAGAAAAACGATGAAGAACGATGGATTGGAGGAGGGGGGGAGGGGGAGCAGTTGAAAGCAGCGACGCTGACGCCGGCAGAGCGGCAATACATTTGTATTTGTTTGTCATTCCGCTCAGTGTGTGAGTGCTGTCGCTCTCGCTCCCTCGCTCTCGTTCGCTACCTTGCTCACTCTGTTTCATTTCAATTCCCATTTCAATTCAGATTGCGATTCCATTTCCATCGCCGAAACTCCGCCCCTAAAAGCGTTACACTGCGCAGTGTTCCGTTTCCACAGCGTTCCGCTATGTACTGGTTTTCTGCCTTTGCTTCTGTCTGCTTTTATTTTCTTTTGTTTGTGTCTTTGCGGGTTGGCTTTGCATTGCTGCTGCTGCTTTTGCATTTGGTGTGAGCCTTGTTTTTGCTTTATTATTTACTTAAGAGCTTTTGTCTGTGTGAGTGTGCCAGTGTCTGTGTGTGTGTGTGTTTGTGCATTTGTTTATGCGTCTCGTTTTACAATTTAAAGGCATTTCCTTTGTGGAAAAGTCCTTTCTCCGAAAATTTCATCACTGCGCACTCTCGCTCTCCCTCCATCTCTCTCCAAAAGGACCCTCTCGCTATCTCTCTCGGTCGCTCCCTCCTGGGCCCCTATGGCTCTGTCCCGTTCCTGCCACACTCAATCAGAAAATATTGTTATATTGAATAAATATTTTACTTACAAGGTAAAAACAATATTTTGGCTTTAGTCTATGCTTAATTTTTCGGGGTTTAAAATGGGCTACACGGGGAATATTTTTGGTGTTTTATTTTCGTTTTAAATAGAGTGTTTAAATTGAGATTTAAATTTATTGGATTTTTGAACTTAAATATAAGTACTTCTTATTAAAGCTATAATCTAATTTTAAAAGATTGTTTTCAAGCTATTAGTTTGTAAAATTTATATATATTAAACCTATTTAATGGAAGTCTTTTAAAATTACTAAAATCTACATTATTATATTTTGAAATTTAATATTTAATCTTTTTCTTCTTTATTAAATTACAGAACCTGTTGGAGAATATACTAACATCAAAATAACTAAATTGTTATCTTAAAATATAATCATATCTAAATGATATAAAATTTATAAAAAAAGAAAAATACTTAAAACTATTAAAAACAAGAAGAGAGCTAATTTCGGGGAGTCGAAGTTTACATATAAACTAAGCATGAAAATAGATCATAACAAAGCCAAAAATACATTAATTTGAATTCGGTAAGCTTTTATAAGCTAGTTTTAATTAGGTTTAAAAATCTGTATTAAAAACATAAAGAGACCTAAAATTATTGGTGTATTTTAGACAATTTTGACGATGTAACCCTTTATAAAATGTCGACAAAAATTGAGTAAAATTTGTTACTGTCTAGATTGACTCGGCTTTTAATGATAATCAAAAATATTTATGATTTTAGGTTTGGAAACGATTTTTTCGCTACGTTGTAATAAACATAATATAACTAAAATATATATTTTAATATATAATAAAATTTCAATATAATGTTAAATATTTAATTGTATTGTAATATCTTTCTTTCATATATTTCTTTTCACAGTGTAGTCGCCTCGTAGGGTTAAGAGGTTCGTTGGGTCCTTTTGGCCTGCACTAATTTAAAATTTATGTTTTTCCAAATTTTGCCGGCAATTTAATTTTGTCCGTTGTAGTTTGCGTCGAGCAAAACTTTACGATGATGACGATGGTGCAAAGGGGGTGCAAAGGGGGGGTTTTAGGAGTCTAAAGGGTGGGGTTTTTAGGGGGCCAAGAAGGTTCGCCGAGTAGTGTTATTTATAGAACAGACTGGCCGGAACTTCTGCGGAATGTAAATTTCTTCATAAACAATTCATTTGAAAGAGGTTCTGACAAGCCCTGAAAGTGGACATTTTAAGTTTTGGCATTTTTTTTAAATTTTGAATAAATCTTTGAGTCTGTTATGAAGTCGTTTTCTTTAATGATGGAAGTGTTAAATCTAATATATGTTTGAATAACTAAAATAGAAAACACGAAGTAATTAAATAAACTATTAGCTAAACTATAAGCTGAACTTATTATTATTCTTTCAAAATTATATATTTATCAACAAATAAATAAAGAATCATAAAAGAATAAGCAAACCAAATCTTTGTTTGTTATATAAAATTTATAGTTTGCATATAATACAGAAACTTCTCAAGATTACTAACAAAAAATGTATTTATTTACATTTCTTAAAATACTTTTTAAATTCTCTTCTTTTCAGTTAATTATTATTTCAACTCACACCTCGCTTTCAATAAAATTTCGCTGAGCAAACCCAATTTTTCACCCCTTCTGCAAAAATTTTTCCCATGCCAAGTAATTTTCTCCAATTATCTTTTGGTGTTTGAAAATTGAAAGATTAATTGCCAGTGAAATGCAAAAATAATTTCGTATCTCCAGCGACGAAGAAGCATTTTCATTGTACGCCCGGGCTTCCTTATAAATCTCTTTATTCGAGGCGCTTTATATACAGTGTCCATGTACATGGACATGGAGAATCCTGCCAGCCTGGGCTCCGCTTTTCTTTATATCCGCCATTTTATTGCTTTTTCCCCAGTCAGCTTTTACCAGCACCCTCCACCCCTCGTGCCCCCTTTTTTGGGGGGAAAAGCTCGCCAAACTCTCGACATTTCATTTGCAATTTTCTTTTCTTGCTTGCATTTTATGACTTTTTCTTTAGCACTTCTTGCCACACCTACACCAGGCAGGGAGGAGAATTTTCCTCCTCAACACCCTCTGCATTCTTACTTCCCAACCCCCTTCCCCCGGTCCCCTCGAAATTGGCAACATCTGTGTAATGCAATTTTCCCTTTTGGCTGGCAAGCGATTTCTTTTGTAGTTT
The DNA here is from genome assembly GCA_008042575.1 of Drosophila watanabei. NCBI lineage: Eukaryota > Metazoa > Arthropoda > Insecta > Diptera > Drosophilidae > Drosophila > Drosophila watanabei. The sequence goes on from VNJS01005439.1 coordinate 32,431, forward strand.
CCTTCTTCTTGGTTTTTCCTCGCCATCTTTTTAATTCCCATTGCCTTGGCATTGCATTTTCCAACAGTCCTGCCGCAGGATTTATGTGGCTGCCAGGATCTTTGTGGTAACAGCCACGCCCCTAACTAGGGGCGGGAGTAGGGGAATCCGCAGAGAAATAGGAAAGAGAGTTTACCCCAAGTCATTGTTGGCTTTTGCTGGGTTTTTTCTTTTCCTTTCGTGGCATCCTTCCCGACGCCCCAAAGTGTGCTACGAAAAAAATTGTACAAAGTTTCCCTATTTAATGTCGGCGCTCTCCACACAGGATATGTCTGCGGATGAGCGTAATTTAGATATGAACCCGAAAGAGCCCGAAATCTCAAACATATTTTCCTATTTTTTATTACCACACTTCGATAATACTTTGTAAGGGCTCAAAGGAAATAAAAAAAATCAAGGGGGGTGTGTTGCTGAGTACTCAGCCTATGGTTTATGGACTTTCTTGGTCCTTCTCCAAGGATTGGGAGAGACTCTCCTGATGCTGCCACATCATTGTTGCCAGTGACAATAATTCAGGCAGGCCGGGACAAAAGCCAAAAGCAGCACCTGGAAATTTATGACCAACTCGTGCTCCTTAACCCATTCCCTTGCCAGAGGCAGTACTTGACCCTTAAGTAAGGTGGCACTTGGAGAAAAATGTGTATATTTTACTTGAGTTTGTTGAAAAATAAATATGAATGTTTATATATTTAATAAAAAAGATTTGCGACTTTTTTTGATACAAATTATAACAACTTTATTTCTACTTAAAATACATCTAAAAAATATAATTAACCCCCAAGTAAGGGGAAAAAAGTGTATCTATTACGAGAGTCAGTTGAAAAATAAATATGAATGTTTATATATTTTGGAAGAAAGGTTTGTGAAATTTTTTAGAAAGACAAAATAATAACAACTTACTGAAAGTGTTATGAAAATGATTTCTACATAAAAACATCTAAAAAATAAAATGAAGGTAAGGTTGCACTTGGCAAAAAGGGTTAGCTTTCATGAGAGTCAGTTGAAAAATAAATATATATGTTTAGGGTTGGGTTGGCGACATTTTTTCAAGCAACAATTCAATTACAACAACTTGTTAAAAATTTTATGATATAAAATACATAAAATAATCTAAAAAATAAAATACAATTGGCACTTAAGTACGTGTGTCAGTTAAAAAATAAATATGGATATAAATAGGTAAATTTGGGAAGAAATTTGTACAACTTTTTTGGAAACAAAATATTATAAGAACTTACTGAACATTTTGTGAAAACTATTTCTACATAAACACATCTAAATAAATAAAATTATATAAATTAAAGTATGTATATTTTACCAATGTATCTTAATATAATATATTTAACTCTTTTATGTAAATTTTCATATATTTTGTTTGATTGTTTCTAACCATTCTCTTAGATATTTGAGCTGTGTCTTTAAACTTTAAAAGTTTATAATACATTTTTATATTGGAAAGTTACATTCTTGATAAGAAAAATATTGTCTGTTTAACAAATACAAATTTGTAAGAGTTCATTTGAGTCCATATGACCTTCAGAATATGTAATTAAAATACATTTCAGTCGCTTAAATATTTCTATAGCCCGAAAACGAGGTTTATAAAAGATGTTTTTTCGCTTAGATAATGTGTAAGTTGATTTCTATCCCGAAGAAAAAATATAAATTCCTTATACATTTAGCTCTTATTCCCCTTAATAATTTTCAGTGCATAACTAGGCCAACTTTGCAATTTTAGTTTTTTTAAATTCAACTTTATATATTTTTCGTGTGGGGGACACTTTATCGCATTTGGTTGGGTCGTAAATACCTGAGTGGATGTGGAATCCTTGGTCGAGCAAAGTTATGCAAAGTTCACAACTTTCTTTTCTCTATCAGCGTCCTTTGCGTTTTTATAGTTTCCTGCATTTGGCAATGTCCTGGCCACACCCCTAACTTTATTATCATATTTGTTTAATATATTAGACATTTTTGCCTTCATCTTTTTTTCAATTTCTTTTTTTCCTCTACTTTTTTTGTGGTTGAGTTTTGCAACCCCTGATTTTGCTTCTTTGGTCGATTTTTTTTTGTGGCAACTTTGCTCAGCAGTTTTTGACATTTTCCATGATGGATTGCACTTTATGCTAATTGAGTTTAAACACAGTTACACTTTCCCCCAACACTCACATGGACTTGTTTTTTCCTTGGCTTTATTTTCTTTCTTTTTTGTTCCTTCAACTTTTGTCTTATTTGCAGTGTGGTAAGTATTTTTCCTCCTACATGTACATATATATATATATGAATATATATATATTCCTTCCTGGCTGCGATTGACAGACAGCTTGTGGCTTGGCTTTGGGTCTGGGGCGTTGCTTTAAGTTTGAGTGATTAGCTGCTAAGTTGCCAACTAAATTGAGTTTGACATAATTAGGGGAAAATGTATTTAAAAAAAAATGTAACAGAAAGTTGAGGAAAAAGGTAAGAAGTTTAAGAAAATTATGCAAGATATAAGGCAAGGTGTTATAGGTTTAACTTGTGCTTAAAAGTTAAGGAAATTGAAAGAAAAAAATGTAATATTTTACTACATATCATAAATCTTTAGACAGAAAATTTAAAGGAATTAATTAAGGCTACTTATTTTATATAAAAGATATATTTAAGGTTTAAAAGGAAAAAAACTAAACTGTAAACTATAACTAAAAACCTTTTATAAAACATAAAACTTACAGGAATTATTAAAGCCAACTTATTTCATTTAAAAGATATATTTAAGGTTTAACAGGTAAGTACTGAACTGTAAAATATTATTAAAATACTCATTAAAACATACTCTTTTCTCTAAAAACTCTCCTCTGTTGTATCAGTTGCTCGATTCCCTCAATAAATAAAAAACTAACCCTTCTTTAGGTTACCTCACCAACCCCTCAATCACTCATCACGTGCCAAACGGCCTTCAAATCGAATTTCCAGCTATGCATTCATTAAACAAATTAGCCAAAAATGTCACACAAAAGGCAGGACCAAGCGCCAGGCGGGAAATGTATATATATATATATATAGATTTATAAATGTACAATCGTTGAAACCTCAACAAATTTAACAGAAATATTGAAATTTCCCCTCAATGATGATGATGTATGATGATGGATTGTCAACTTAATTACAATGGCAAACAATGGAGAGTTGCACAAAGTACATTTGCCATTGTCCGAATCGAGTATGCAAAAAGGACCAAAAAAATAAAGAAAGGACTCGCAACGTGCGACACATGGCCAATTGAGGGATGGAAAGGGAGGGCGTGTGCTAAGGACTAAAAGCGGTCTAATCTTCGGCTGCAAAAGGGCAGAGCGAAAACCGAACCCAAAACCGCATCATAATTACACTATCACATTCCCAGCGCACACACACGCACACACACACACTCAGCTCTGGCAGCTCACATATCCTGCATCCTTTGCCGCGCCACGCAGTAAATTAGAATGTTTTTGCTTTTTCACACAATTAAAGTCAACACGGGATGGGGGGGCTTGGTTGCAATTAAAATTCTCACTTGCGAAGCTAAAAAGTTTCGGGCTTTAGATGTTAGTTATCCTGCGAATAGAGTTGTATATGCTGGGAGTATCATTAATTAATGTCAGCAAAGGATAATGGAGACAGAGTCGGACTATCTGTGACTTTCACAAGTCAGTTCCCCGAAATTCGCTAAATCATTCAGCTAATTGAAGGTTTTATAAGTTTATTTTACAGGAGCATTAGAATGTATTTATAAGATTATAAAGATATATTAAAGTGACTCTAAAATATACTTATTAAATTAAATTAAGCTATTTAACTTTTTTAGGTATATTTTCCTATCTTTCTTATACGAATTCTCTATAATGTATTCTATTATAAAGATTTTTTAGATTTTATTTTGATATATTGCTATCTTCAAGTCAAAAATACAAAATAAAATATATATCAAGACACTAAAATACATTTATAAACATTTCCCATTAATCTTTTTACACCACACTTCTTAACCCTTTAAATTTCATACATTGAAGGTTGTAGAAATTTATTAAGCTGAAAAATTTAAATCTATTTATTAGAACATTTATTGATATATTTTTAAGCAATTATAAAGCGACTCTAAGCTCTATTTATAATCATTGGAATTTATAGTATGTATTATATAATATTAATAAGACAATTTAACTTTTTTAGGTATATTTTCCAATCTTTCTTATAAGTTATCATATTTTAATGTATTTCTAGATTTTATACTCATATATAAGTATCTTTAAATCAAAAATATAATTTAAAAATATATTTCGAGACATTTTTAGAAGTATATATACATTTCCCATCAATCTTTTTTCTTCCTTCAAATATTTGTTCCTTCAAATATTTATTTCCCACATATCATACCTATTCCTGGCGCTGAACGTATATTTTTAATATTTTTCTCCTTCTTCTCCTTATGACCCAAACCTTTTAATGGCGTCAATTAAAATTTTGTGTACGTGACAGGAATTTTATAGTGAGACTAAGCAAAAATACAAGACAAGGCTGAAAAATATGAGGGAAAAATATATAAAAAAAATAAAATAAAACTTTACTGTTTGATGTTTGAAGCTCAAGACAAGGTGCCCAAAGAACCAACCGAGATGGGAGATGATGGCCAGATAGTAGGGACTGAGGACTGAGGACAGAGGACAGAGGACAGAGACGGGGGCCTAGCACAAAGTGTGGAAATTATGAAATTTCGAAGCGTAAAATTAAAAAACCAAAAAAGGCAACGACGGAAAGAACACAACACGAAAAAAAAGAACTAAGAGAAATCCTAAACGATATTGAAACACAAGTGTGGAGGAAGTAGGATGAAATGACCCCGAGAACCTCAAAGGCGACTTCAGGGGGCGTGGCCCAGAACTTGCACCATCTCGACAGCAAAAGGGTTCAAGGGTTCCCAAAAAGGTGATTGGAGGTAAAAGATGATCTCTGAACGTCAGAACTTTCGTTAGAGACTGTCTGTTGTCTGTGTCTGCTAATTGAAGATGTGATGGATAAATTAATTGATATCATATGTGTATGGATGTATGGATGATCGATTAAATATAAACTTTAAATGGGGGAAACTGGAGGGAGAAAGGTTACCTAATTAAACAAGGTAAGTCTAAATTTATAGTAAAGAGAGGTTGTGCTTATTAAAGCTTATCGAAGGGAATTAACTCAATAAAGTTGTATAAATAAGATGGAAATTAATTAGATTTAATAATATTTAAGATTTTAAGGAAATTAAAGGTTTAAATGAAATTAAAAGTTTTCAGGAAATTAAAGGTTTTAATAAAATTAAAGGTTTTATTGAAATTAAAGGTTTTAATAAATAGTTAAAGGTTTTAATGAAATAAAAGGTTTTAATGAAATTAAAGATTTTAATGAAATGAAAGCATTTAATGAAATTCAAGGTTTTAAGGTTAAGGTTAAATACAGTTTGTTAAGTAATTCTTTGCAAAATAAAAATTTTGTTAATTTGATTTTTTAAATAAAAAACAAGGAAGCTTTTTTCTATCATTTTGTAATATTTTTGGCATAAATGTTAGATGGACAAATACACAAATTGAAATTGTAGTTATACTTGTTTATAAGCTGAGTTATTATTACAAATTTTACCTTTTGCAAATTTTTATTATACTGTATATAAAACATATATAGATTAAACTACAAACCTCTACCACAATATATAAAATAAGCAAAAATATACATAAATTAAAAAAATTACCAACGAAGTAGAAAAACTACAATGAACAATATGTAAATAAATTAACAAATAGATTTAATACCATCAACTTAACAAGCCGAAGGCCTTGTTGCCAGCGCTCTATAAAAATAAGTTAGTCTACTTTTGTTAACTTCTCTATGTGTAATAATAAATAAATAAATAAATAAATATGAAGATTTAAGTTTAAAAAAAGGGTTTTTAAAATTTGACATCAAAATTCTGTTGAAATTACCCCTCAACAATTTCAAACAATTTTAACAAATACTTAGATTTCATTTATAAACTTTTATTAACTTTCTCATACTAAAACCTCTCTTTTTACAGCTTTTTGTAACTGCAAAATCTCCCAACTCCCACCGAAACTTCATAACTGCCACTAATTTTAACTCAACCCTATATTCAACTATATATATACCCATATTAATATCCATTCTCTAACCCCCATCCAATCGAATTGGCAAGCCGCAACGCATTTATTTGTGCAATGGTCCGTGAAATAAATGTCAACCGCAACTTAAACCGCATATGCTGATAGCGCCCAACTCCCCTTTTTATTAACCCCCTCGCGCCGCCTTAACACCCTTCAGCCCCCCCTCTGTAACTCTCGAGGGGAAGCTAGTCAGCCGAGACCAAGGCACATCGATATATGTCTATAACCTCCCCCTTGAACCATTTGGTTTGCTGGCTTTATCTTTTTATTGGCTGCCATACGAGTATATCCACGAAAAAAATGAAGAAAAAGAAGAAAAAACTGAAGAGAATCAATGTCGCCTTATGATTGTTTTTGCTTTTATTTTGGGACCATTTTTTATGCTCAGCTTGAAAGGTAAATTTTCGGCTGACAGTTATAATGTGAGAAATATGCTGGGGATATATGTGTATGCATGTGTGCTTAGAGGAGATTTCTATCGGGGATTACAGAGAGCGGAAAAATTGGGAATATAGAAAAATATATGTTTATAAATTTATTAATATAATAATATAGAAAATAAAATATTTATTATAAAACTTTAATTGATTTTTAAAGGAAATACATCAACAATTTAATTGATTTTAGGAACTAGTTCTGGTAAACGGAACAGAAACTAAAAGAGAGAAAATTATGAATGAGAACTTATTTTACTTAGATTAAGAAGAACACGCCTATTTAACGAATATAAAGAAAATACGTAATACAAATAATTTTAAACTCTTTAAAGATAAATCTTAATACATCAGAAACTTAAGAAATCTTGTAAAATATTGAGATATTTTTATTATATTATTTAGTACACTTTATGATAGACGCAGTAGTTTAAAAGTTCTACATATATGAAAATATGTTTTTACTATATTATTATAATATTGTTTACCATAATCCCATGATTTCTATAAGCCCAATGTTTTCTTATAAAGCTACATCAATTTTTAAAGGCTATGGATATCTTATTTTATTAATTGTAGGAACTAGTTCATTTAAAATGAATATAAAATAATTAAAAAGTAGAAAATTATGAATATGAATATATATTTTTTTATATTAAGATTGTTTAAGATTAAAAAGAACTCGGTTCAAATTAGGATATATACCATATATAAAAATATGTTAATATTATTTTATTATAATATTATTGCCTAGAATCCTATAATATAGCTTAAAGATACCAGATATTATAAAGCTTAAATTAATTTTCAAAGGATATGCACACCTTATTTTATTGATTTTAGGAACTAGTTCAGTTAAAATGAATATAAAATAAGTAAAGAGTACAAAATCATAAATAAAATTTTATTTTATTAAATTTTTAAAGATTGAGAAGATCCCGTTTCAAAATATGATATATACCATATATGAAAATATGTTATTATTATTTTATTATATTATTCCTTCCCATAATCCTTTGATACCTAAAATCTTTTAATGTTTATAATTATAAAAATCGCTTTTTAATCATTCAAAAAAATATCAATTTAGATTAGTTTTTGCGTGTGTTAAAGCTGGCTAATAAATTTCAAATGCAACAAAGTGTCGAATCGATAGACAGACATGGACATGGCACACAAAAAAAAAAGAGAAGAGAACAGCAGCGGAACGGGGAACCCCAGGAGAAGTGCAACGAAGATTGATCTAGCGGAATGAATGGGCGTCTAAATGGGGGGGGGTGGCAGTGTGCTGCCCGTCAGAGAGAGGGGGTGGGACTGCCCCTCCCACAATGGGCGGCAAGTGGAAACAAGCGATTGCGCCTGGCTGACTGCGGACATTATTCATTGTTCTCCCTCAGCACAGAGCTCCTCCCCCTCTCTTTGGTCAAAAACAAAAACTTGACCAGACGACCGACCACGAAGCGCAAATAAATTTTACCCCCTCGGTCCTGGGGAAAAAGCAGGAGAATCGAGGGTAGCAGACACTCGGTTAAACGTTTGTACAAGCCCATGAAATGTCCTTGCCCGAAAAATACACAGGACAAAAGGAGTGGTGGGGGGAACTGAAGCAACGTCCACGGACCACGGGAAAAAAAATCTCTGGACTTTACTTTGACAGAAGGGCGAAGGATGGACAGGGGGCAGGATAACAGGGGACGCAGGACATGGGCTTACTGGTAGAAGGTTTATATACATCACAGACACAAAAAGAGGGGATCGCGGCACTCTCTGCGCATTTAGTCAGTCAATAAAACTTGTTAACGCCGTAATTGCTGGCAATTTATTTATGTGCGGCTTTGTGCGGCTTGCCACTCGGAAAAATAGGAAACGAATTGAAGGACTTTCGAGAGAATTAGGAATTATATGTGGGGGAACAAAATGATTAAGTGAGAAACATAGATATTCCAAGCGGAATTAACTTTTATAGTTAGGTAATAGATTTATAAAGAAAAGGTAAGGGGTGTATTTAATATATTTTTAAAGTGAATTGTTCTAAGATTTTTTAACAATTTCAGAAAAAGTTTTGATTAGATATTTTAACCCTTCGTTAACCATCTTTTAATAACACTATATTAATAGATTTATATACATAAAGTAACATTTGTATTTACTATATTTTTTTATTTATTTATTTTAAGATTTTTTAACAGTCTTAGAAATAGTTTTGATTAATAATTTTTAGATTCATTAACACTTTCTAAATAACACTGTGATAATAGATTTATATTCAAAAAATAACAAGTGTATTTAATATATTTTTATATTTAACTATTTTAAGATTCTTTAACAGTCTTTGAAATAATTTTGCTAAATTAATAAATTATAAAAAAAGTTCAGTACTTTCTTAAATTATTTCAAGAACTCTTAATATTCTTAGAAATATTTATTTATTTAAATAAGACTATTTAATATAAAAATATAACCTTACTATTAACCTTTTAAGTAATTATTATTCCCAAAAATATTGGCTTACAAAAATATATATTTTTATTTTTAAACTAATATATTTTGATTTAAACAATTTTTATACTGTATTTTGTATAATTTTTCGTATGCTTTCCTTTTAACTGACCAAAAACTATAATATTATATATTAAAATTTGACTTAAACAATTTTTATAAAGTATTTTTTATAATTTTCAATTTAGTTTCCTTTTTACAGACCAAAATATATTATCAACAATTTTTATAAAGTATTTTTTATAATTTTCCGTACAGTTTCCTTTCAACTGACCTATAAATATAGCTTCCTCTTCTCTTTTTACTATTTTTTTTTTCTAACAAATTCAAAAATTCTTTGGACAAAAATTTTTATAAATTATTTTGTATAATTTTCAATTTAGTTTCCTTTTTACAGACCAAAATATATTATCAACAATTTTTATAAAGTATTTTTTACAATTTACAATTTAGTTTCCTTTCAACTGACCTATAAATATAGCTCCCTGTTAGAACTCCCTCTCTTTCCTTACCCTTTTCTTTTTTTCTAATAAATTCAACTTTCAATTGGCAATGTCTTTTGATCGAATCTGGACTTTGTTTGCCTCGAAAAACAATTAAAAGTTCATTAGGAACGCACATGAAAATTAGCTGAGAGCACGCAACATCTGAGGTTATCGGTGGAGGAGTTCGTTGGGAGTTTTATACCTTTAAACCTCGGTTGTAGCTCTTCTTGTGGGTGGTTTCGTGGCTCAATCGTGGGGCCTTGAATGGGTGTTGTGCCGTCCCAACTTGATTAATTTAAATTGGGCCTCTTGGCAAAGAGTCTCTCGTCTAACAGTCAGCTCTTCGGAAAACTGGTCGCATGTTTAGCTCGAATTAAGTTGTCGCAAGTGTTAAAGCCAGAGTTGTAACACAGACCAGGAAGGAGAAGGGGAAGGGTAAGGGGGAAGGGGCTGAGAGACGCATATTTATTGGTCGGTGCCGCCCTACACAAGTCGGAAACGCGTTCCACTTGTAATTGCAATTTTTCAAATAGCGAAAGGCCCCTAAATGAGTTAAGAATCTATGGAAAATGAGTTCTTTGTTCTGGAAGCTGATTGGTAAAGTGAATTAGAAAATACAGGAAGTGATGAGATCGTAAAAGATATACCTAAAGGGGAGTTGGAAAGGAACTTGAATAGAAGGTTTTATGGTTTTATAACTAGAGAGGAATATGGTGGAGAATTGATTTAAATTGTGGAAGAAACATTTAAACATAATAATAACACTGACACCTCAACTTTTCACCATTTTATGTTGTGCTCTTTTTTCCAGTAAGTTAATTCTTTTAAAATCTCCCCAAACTGTGTTTAAAATCCTTTTCCTCTTCTTTGAAGTTCCCTGAAGTTCAAATAGCTAAACAATATTTTCGCAGTGAAATAAACGGTTTTATGGATTTATATCTAGAAAAGAACATGATGGAGAATTTATTTAAATTATGGAAAAGAGCATTTAAGGATAAATGTAATACGGACACCTCCTATTGTCATCTTTCTATATGGTGTTCTTTCTATTTAATTAATTAATTTTTAAAAATGTCTCCAAACACTGTTTGAAATTCTTCTCCTTTTCTCTGAAGTCCTGAACTTCAAATGGCTACATAATGATTTTATATTGAAATAGAAGATTTTATAACTAAAGAAAAATATGGCGGAAAATGTATTTAATTTATGGAATAGAATATTTAAACATTCTTTTAAAACTGACACCTTTTTTAATCTATATTTTCATATACAGTGATAATTTTTCCTCTTTCCATTTCTACTTTTAAAATCTACCCAAACTCTTCTCCTCTTCTCTGAAGCTACACAATGTTTTTACATTCAAATATAAGGTTTTTTTTTATATAAAACTAGAAAAAACATGGTGGAAAATTAATTTAAATTATATTATATAAATATTATAATATTGACACCTCCTCTTTTCATCTTTATATTTGATGTTTTTCGAATTTCTTTCTCTGCCATTAGGTTTATTCTTTTAAAACGTCGTCAAACTTTATTTAAAAGAAATCTTCTTTATGGACTTATAACAAAAAAATATTTGGCGGAAAATTAATTTAAATTATGGAATAGAGCATTTAAACATAATTTTGATTATGACACTTTCTCTCTTCATTTATTTCTCATATATTGTATTATTTTTCCCCCCCTTTCTTCTTTCAAAAATCTCCCCCAAACTCTGTTCAAAAATCCGTCTCCCCCTTCTCTTTATCCCCAAAGTTCAAATGGCTACACAATGTTTTCACAGTCAAACGGCTGACAATTTGCATAAACGTCGCGGCACCCAGGAAAACCCACTCCCACGCCCAATTTTTGCGCCCACTCGCGACGGGTTTGGAACCCTTTCCTCAACCGAAAAAAAAGAAGGGGGGAAAAATCTGAAAAGCTTTTTGGAACGTATGGTTACCCTTGTTGTTGTTGTTGCTGTTTTCACACCCAGCTACATGTGACAGGAACAAACTTCCCCCTCTCCTCCATATATATTTTTTAAGGGGATGAGAAATTTCAGCGCATTTTGTTTCATGTGTCAAATTTAAAATGACAGCAAATTTAATCGATTTATGCCTTTGTTTTGCTTCATTCACAGGAGAGAAAATCTTTTCTTCTTTTTCTATTTTTTTCTTTTTTTATATTGACATGCCTTTTTGGTTAATTAATTGTTGTGCCTTTTGCTGGAAAACTGTTGAAAAACTGTTGCAAATGCTGAACAAGTTTCAGCAGCCGGCAAAAGTTTTTCGATAAAAGGCAAAACTAATTTAATTGAATTGAAATGTCTGCTTGACATGATATTGTATGCACTCCCAAAAACAATTACAGACCCCTTTCGTCGGCAACATTTTGTTTTAAATATTCTTCATTTCGCAATTAAAAATTATGGAAGAAAAGTGCACACGAAAAGTTGCTTTTGTTTTTGTTCCTATATAAAAAACGGTAGCTGCCTTTTTAGTTTTCCAAACAAAATACAATTTATATGTACATATATATATATATATAACAATCAACGGAACGTGTTGAGTTTTCCTTTGCGGCGATTAAAAAATTAAAACTAAATTGCCAATTTGCATGTTGGCGCGTTGTTAGTGAAGTGACTGCGCCTTGCCATAAATATATATATTATCCATATATATACATTTTATATATGAAATTAGGCGCAACAATGTCCGAGAGAAAATGCGGAGGGAGGGAGAAGGAGGAGGAGGAGCATTTTAATAAACATTTAAATAAGCTGCGTAGTTTCTGCCCGGGCGCTGGGTGAGAAATTAATTAAGGCCAGTTGAGAATGTGAGGAGGCTCTCACAGGTGTTGAGAGTCTTCAATTAGTCTTCAAGAAGCTAACAATAAGAAGAAGGTGGGCTTTGGGGGGACTGACGGAAGAGTTAGTGCCTCCTCCTGGGGCCATGCTGTTGTACTAAATTGCAGCAAAACATAAAAATAAACTATGGAAGAAGTTATAGAGATGTTGGGGAACTTTGCTCCCGGTGAGGGAGAACCGAAAATTAGTCATGAGAAAATATGATATTTAAATTAAGGAACCAAGTTTCTGAGGGACTTTATATTGAGAGGGATTTCGAGAGTATTTGGAAGATATTTTGTTTTGTTATTTTAAAGATACAAAAATGGGGTTTATTTGGAAACATCCAAGGAAATCAATAGAAGTAATAAAGAAAAGTGGTTTTGAATATCAAATTGTTCTTTGATAAGTATTATGTTTTGACTATGTGTTAATTTATTGGGAATCATAAAAAATCACCCAATTTTTAGCCAAAATAACAATAAAGATAACAAAATGATTTTAGGAATAAATATATACAATTTTAAAATAATCATTATTGCTTATTTGTATTATTTTTTCCTCAAAAATAATGATTATTATTAAGTTATTAAATAAACTCAATTTTATTTTTTATCAATAATAAATATAGTCAAAATCCTAAACATAAAAATCATCTCGGAAATGGATTATCCAACAAAGATTCACTTTTTATTATCATTTTTGTTCTCAGCGGATTCTAATGGGTTGATTTTTTAACTTAAAAATGTTCCCCATAATCATTATTTACGGTCCCAAATATAAATAGATATAAATATAAATAAATATATAAATAAATTTATAAATAAATATATAAATAAATATATACAAAAAAAATATTTAAATAAATATATAAATAAATATATAAATAAATATATAAATAAATATATAAATAAACATAAAAATAAATCTATAAATAAATATATAAATAAATATATATATATATATATAAATATATAAATATATAAATAAATATACAAATAAATATATAAATAAATATATAAATAAATATATATATATAAATATATAAATAAATATATAAATCTCTATAGAAAATAATTCAAATAATACAAGAAGACAAGAAAAGAAATATTATAATATTTTGTCGCCCTTAATTTTTTTTTTTTGGTTACCTCAAAATACAAATAAATTTTATAGTATTGATCCCAAAAATCCCTTTTCTAAAGCCTCTCTTTCTCCATCTTTTTTTTTACTCTTTCTTATCCTCATAATATTTTTCGCTTCCCCCTTTTCCAGACCCACAACTAATTCCATAATATTGAACTTTCCCATGGACAAAACTTCATTAAGGTTTTGCCCCACAAAAATGCCATTGTGGATCTCTTCTCCCAACCTCCTTCTTATTTTTTGTAAAAAAAAAACCTCAAACCAAGCCTTGAGATCTTATCCCAAAGCCTGGACGAAAATATCAAATCCAATCACATTGTCTTTGCAAAAACAATTTCAACTGATTTATGGGCCTTCGACTTGAAATTCTCTTCTATGCAATATGCCCCTCCGCCCCCCTTGTATATTCTCCAAACCCGAAAAAACATTGCAAATGAAGTTGCAAATCAAGTTGCAAGGGCTCTTTTTCGGGAGAAATGTGTTGTTTTTATTTTTGGGCAGAGGCATGCAACCAATTTCTGCCTATGACAGCCGCACAAAAGTTCAACTGATGATACATTGTGGCGGCAACTGCAGTCTGCCACATCCACACACACACACACACACACACACTGAGTACACACATCGAGTGGATTGCAGTTGCAGCAACGAACGAGTCGAGTCTTCATTGTTTCAGTTTCGAGTTCGTTTTGTGGTCGAAAAGTGTTGCAAAACTGTGACTGGACGTGGGGCGGAGCTGCAGGGGGAAGCTGGTTTATGAAATGAAAGCAAAGATAAGGCCAGCTCAAGGGGGAGGGAGGAGGAGTGGGTGGGTTGGAAAAACCTTACGGGTGGCGGCAAATTGCATTTTGCAATGGGAAACACCAGTCAACGATGCCACACGAAGTGCACATGTGAAAAATTGGGATAAAATGCAGAAATACTCTAAATTTTTTAAATGAAATATTAAAATATTTAAATATTTTTTAATGAAGTTTATAAATTTATAAAAATAAATATATTTAATCAATTATTAAATCTATAATGACGAGAAACTATTGTAAACTAAGGGAACTATCATCACACCAAACCTTTTATCTTAATATTTCACAACTAACCCCAAGCTTGGGGTTTTAAAACCTTTTTCAAGCCTGATTTTTTCCAGTGCCTTTACAAACACCCCGACAGAGAAAGAGGCGACGGAGAAGGTGGCAGCTTGGAGGAGTGGCAAGTTGACAATGTGCGAACAAATAATTCCATCAGCAGGAACAAAAGCGTCGAGTGTTTGTTTGGGTGGCGACGATGGCATCGGCTTGGCAATCGAGCGACGTTGGTTGTCCTCTGCGAAAAGGACCAATGCACACAGACTGTGTGTGCATGTGCAATATGTTACACTTGCTGTGCCGGGGTTATATCCTTGGCCAAAAGCCCCCCCTACTCTCCTCCCCCTGGTAATCTGCCCTTTGGTGCAGTCAGCAATCTTGCAACGCCCTCTTCAAACGCAGTTGCTCGATTATCATTGTTGAAATTTATGAATTGCATTGCAGCCCAGGATTCTGTGGAGAGAGAAGTGCGAGAGGATGTGTGTGTGGGGTGTCCTTCTATTTGTCCATTGCACACAGACAACTCAATTTGCGTTCTGTAGATTGCAAAGTCCTTTGAATTTTGGTTTTGGGGAATGTGGAGAAAAGATAAGATGATGTGGAAAGATTTTGGAAGGGAAATATAAGGGTTTGTAGTTGGAACTAATTTTAAATAAGTAAAAAATGTAGGTTTTATATGTTTAAGAACTCTACAAAATTGTATTTTATTCAGGTAACTTTACTAAAAAATAAATACTGGCTTAAAATATCATTGTCAAAGCTTTAATAATTAAATAATGACTAAAAGATGCAGTCTAGAAAACGCTTTCATCTTATAAACTTTATTTAAATGTTAATGCTTAGAAAAAAGTATTTTTAGCCAAAACTTTATGTATTACCATATGTCAAAGTATATTAAATAACTAAATAAATATTTGTAGCAGAGAAATTATAAAATAATAAGAGCTTTCTTAATTAATTTCACCAAATATCCACAAACATCCCTGACTTCCCTTTCCCTTTTTCAAAAGTTCCTCTCACACCGAATCTCCTTGCACATCCTTCTGCATTATTAGTCACATATTTTATCGGAACTTCATTATAAACGCATTCATTCATATGAATTCATGCTCACTCTCACACATAGATAGCTTGCACCCCGGAGACTTATAAAGTATTCTCCCAAAAAATAAATCACACTCCCTAAGCACGCAATGTCGACGCCCACGCGGCGTATGTGTAATTTGTAATGTGTAATCTCTCTTTCTTTCTGCTTTCAGCAGTCTGGATCCCCTTTTAATTGTTCATTGTAATTTATACACGCATTAATTGCACATTTTCTAACCGCCATAAATCTGCAGGTCGTTTTGAAACATTTTCCTGTTTATTAATTTGCCAAAGGAGGTTGGACCGTCGACAAAAGGTTAAAAGTTAGTGTGTGAGAATAACAGTGAAGAATTCTATTAGGAATTCTAGGAAATATAAATATAAATATATAAATATTTATAATTTGCAACACTGAGGTTGTAAACTGAAAGCAAGTTGTTGTTAATGGTTTTTAGAAGTTGATGAATATTGGTTGGAGTTTCGTTGAATTAAATTAGTTATTTACAGAAGAAAATTTAGATTTTGTGTAAGAAATATACCTAAAAGAATGCTATAGAAGATACTTAAAAAATATTGATTCTTATTCAAAAAAGGAAATATAGAATTTGTGTTATTAATATACCTTAATGAATGCTATTTCTTCTTTAAATGTAAAACATACTTTAAATATTGATTCTTGATTCTTCTTTTAATTTGAAGGAAAGAAAATACTTTAAATATTGTTTCTAATTCGTAGAAGTTCAGGTTTTGTGTAATAAATTTAACTTAAAGAATGCTATTTCTATGAAGATAAGGAAGTTCAAAATATCGGTTGGATTTTCTTTGAATTAAATTAGTTATTTATAAAGGTCTTATTTAAAGATAAAATTTAGATTTTAAAAAGAAAATATATCTTAAATAATGCTAATTCTTCTTTAACTGTGAAGACAGAAGGTTTGAAGCTCGTGAATATTGGTAGGATTGAATTTAAATTAATTTAGTTATTTGTAGATGTCTTAATCATAAAAGGAAATTTAGATTTTGTGTAATAAATATACCATAAAGAATGATATTTCTTCTTTAATTTAAGGAGAAGAAAATGCTTTGAATATTGATTAAAATGCATTGGAGGAAGTTTAGAATTTGTCTAATAAAAATACCTCAAAAGATACAATTCCTTCTTTGAATTATATTATTTTTCAAGTTCTACCAAAATATAACCCACTTTTACAAGTAAGAACCCCGATTAAGACATCACCAAAGTCTAAATCCATTACCTTCAAACAATCCCATTAAATTTCCCTCACCTTCTATGCCACCTAAAATTAAGGATAACTGATCGGGTTAGCTCATAACTTGTAATTTAGTTCGCTAACCCCATATCGGTATCCAAAGAACATATATCCTGGTTGAATTCCATTTCCCAATTTTGCGGTTGTTCCCATTTCAGTTCACTCTCTGGCGAGGAGATGATGATGATGATGATGATGGTGATGATGATGCCGCCCATTGGTCAGCTCGTTGCAATTTCGCCGACCAATTCCGTGGCCCCGGAACGACGACCCCTTCCCTCTGGACATTGCTCCGAAAAACTGGCTGAAAATAACCCCCCCCCCCCCCCACTCGCCGTGCTCCGGCCATTTGTCGAAAGCAATATTTTCTGCATGCAAACCAAAAAATTTGCATATAAATGCGAAAACGCATTCAAACTAACAACGGCGACCGAAAGGAGGAGCGAAATTCAGGACGCGGATGTGTCGATGTCGATGTGGAATGGGAATTGGGACTGCAAATGGAGCTGTAGCTTCGGTTTTTCGGGCAGTTTCAAAAGGTTCCACCAGAGAGAGGGGCAGCTTTTGGTATCCTCGCCATGTGGAGGCTTCATTTGCAGTGAAATAAATAAAGACGCGAGGGGAAAAAAAACCAGGAAAATGTTCAGTGCGAAACGCGCGCTCCATCGAAAATGTACGGAAAAGTAATTAACTTGTGGGTCTGGTCAGTCTGTGAGAGGGGGGGCTTAAAGGGGTTAAAGGGGTGGTGTGTTGTTGAAACGAATAGTGGTGCAGTGGGTTAAGAGGAGGGGCAGTTTAGGGGTTTGGGGTTTTACCAACGAATGCAAATTTGGCCAAATGCACATTGCACTTCCAGCTAATGGCGGCCATTGTCGAAGTCATAGTGGCTGGCCAATAGAGGACAGTGGAATAATATTTATAATATAATATATATTTAAATAAATTAATTAATATTTATATTAGGTTTTACTATTTAAACGAGCTAATTTTATTCAAGAGAGCTACAGGGAAATCTCTTAAGAAAGTAACTTTAGAAAATATAAAAGAAATATAATTGAAACTGTAAGCAACTTTAATTCGAAACTTGAAAGAATTTTTGCGCTATTAGTACTTTAATATTCTTTTATATAATGGATTATTTTGTTTTAAATAAAGTTTACTTAACAATAAACTTTATTTATTTTATATAAATTTATTATAAATTTATTAAATATAGTTTAATAATTCAAATCGTTGCCCTTAATTCACTTTCATTATTTATTATTAAAGAACCTTGGAATGCAAAATAAGATAAACAGCTTAAGGAAGAAATGTGTAGCTTTTTTTTAAGAAAGAAATATGAAGTAATATAATCAATTAAAAATATGTATTGATTTCTGTTGTAAAAAATTATAAGGAAAAACATTATGTACTCTATAATATTTAATAATATTTACTATGAAGATATGTAAGTATGTGTTTCGTTTAAAGTTGAATGCAATATAATTTTTTCAATAAAATAATCCTTATCATTTCTTTGTTTATATTTTCTACATATTTTATTTAACCCAAAATAAATAAGTAAATTAATTAAAATTAATCACTCTCCTTTCTTTGTCTATATTTTCTATATATTCTATTTAACATAAAATTAAATTAAATTAATTGTAATGATTTTAACGGAAATATCGAATATTTAACTTTTGTCTCTTTAAAAAATTTAACAAATTAGGAAATATCTTAGTTAATAAACATAATTAATTCAAAAACCACACTAATTATTAAATGTTAACCCACTGTTTTCGCGTCGGCCATTGCCTGCACAGACACACTAACACACACCGCACACACACAATCGCACAACTAGCTCAATTGCATGCGCGCCCAGCCACGCCTCCCTCTCTCGATCCCTCGACCCACTCGGCCTTCCCTCCCACCGCACCTCCCGAAACTAACCACCCTACAGAGCCCAAACCCAACCCCGGCACCACCCCTTGGCTGCAGCACCACAGACACCGCATGGCCGACAAAATAATATCATTTGACGATCAAAGTAATTATTTTGCTTTGGTCTACAGCATAATTGCGGGTTCTACTCGGACCCAGGGGTTGGCCATGGGTTAAGGAAGAGGGAGCACGGAGAGGGGCAGCGGATAGGTGGCGGAAGAGGAGGAGCAGACTTGGTAGCCTGGGCATTGGACATCGCATGGCCATCGCTTTGGTTGGCTGATTGCCCGCCCAAAAAAATACAGTGGTAACACGATCGCGATCTTTAGTATTTAAATTAATTTAAATAGTTATGGGTGGTCTTGGGAGTAAGGTTAAAAATATATACAAATATTTGGAATTAAAAGAAAGATGAAAATAATTTTACAAATATTTATTTGATAGATTTAAGGATTATATTCTGATTTTTATATAGTTATGAATGTGTATTTATAAGGGTTTAAATAATAATATAATAATATATAATATAAATATATATAATAATATTTTTATTATAAACAAGAAAGGAAGCTAACTTCGGCACACCGAAGTTGGTATACCCTTGCAGATTCCAATTGTATAAATTATAATCTATCCCAATATAGTATAATATTAATTACTTTCATATTCATACAATTTTTACAGTTTAACATTTTTTTACATATTTTTACATGTAAGGTAAAATGTAGTTTACCTCCACATTAACCGATCGTTTGTATGGCAGCTATATGATATAGTCGTCCGATTCTTATGAAATTTACAACAAAATTCTGGAAAAATATAAAGTACCAGTATATAAACAAAGAAGAAATTATGTTGAAAACTGACAAAGCTATAATTTTTTTTTCTGAAAATTTCACGACCGTGCCTATGGCAGCTATATGATATGGTAGTCCGATTTTTATAAAATTAAATCCGAAAATCTAGAATAATATATATAGCTTATAACCGAGAGTTGATCAAGATATGTTATAATTTTTTTTCAACAAATTTACGGATCGGTTGTATGGCAGCTATATGATATAGTTGACCGATCCGGCTCGTTCCGACTTATGTACGAGTGAGAGTATATAGAAGACTATCTGCAAAGTTTCAATCAGATAGCTTTAAAACTGAGGGACTAGTTTGCGTAGAAACGGACAGACAGACAGACGGACAGACGGACAGACGGACAGACGGACATGGCTAGATCGACTCGGCTGTTGATGCTGATCAAGAATATATATAGTTTATAGGGTCGGAGATGACTCCTTTACTGCGTTGCAAACTTCTGACTGAAATTATAATACCCTGCAAGGGTATAAAAATATTCTACGAATAATAAGGTAAACAAATATTTGTATTAAAAAAAATGTTCTAATATAAAAAATAATAAGGTAAAAAATATATATAAAATTATGAGGAATAAAAAGAAAGAATAAAATAATTTTAAAAATAATTATTTGATAGATTTGAGAATTATATCCTGACTTTTTTATAGTTAAGAATGTGTATTTAGAGGATTTTAAATAATAAATATATTTTAAAAATGTGTTCTACGAAAGGAATGTCACTAGACTTTTTAATATTATTGTGAATATTTAAACTAAACATTTAATAATATTTCCACAGATCTCAGTTGCTTAATTTAATCCCTCAAACTTAATTTTTTTTGTATAATGATCAACTTCATATTTAAAATCCTGTGAAAGAAGCGATAAAAGTTTACCAATAAAAATATGAATTACAAAAAAAATACAATCTTATTATTACCAGACTTTTTAAAAACAAAAACTCAATTTATTCATTTATATTTTATCATATAAGATTATCTACTTTTAACCTGTTGAAAGTGAAAAAGCTGTAGAAATTAACCAACAAAAATATATAAAATAATTTAAACTGATTATTACTATACTCTTCCTAAATTTATTTAATACTTTTCTTCACAAAATCTAATTTAATTTCCTTAAAATATTATTATTATATAATTATTAATAAGAGTTTACCTATAAAAATATACAAAATTGAACTCTTTCTATTATTATATTTTTCCTGAGTTTATTAAATTCTTTTCTTTACTAAATTTATTTTAATTCCATTAAAATATTATTAATAATAATTTACCAAACCCCTCGCCCCACTGTATCTTATAAAATAGTCGTAGTTTAACCGGTTGGTACTGGCTACTGGTGGCGACTCCTCTTTCTTTCCCCATGATATTTGCCTTTTTGCACATGGTTGACATTTTCCCCAACGCCATTTTGGCCATGTTGGCACACAGGGCCTGCTATGTTTTATGACTGGGAAAAAGGGTTGGGGGAAAATTCAGGGGGGGTGTGGTGTGTGCACTTTTCCGAATAAAATGTCGCGCACTCGCTCTTTCTGCGGAGGCCAAGCCGATGCAGAAAATATGCAAATGCATGCAACAATTTCCCCGCCAGACGCCATTTTGTGTGGCATCAACTTTTGTGCCCCGGCCGAACACGAGAAACCCAAATAAATTTATGTCATTGCTCGAAACAGAGAAAAAAGAGAGGGGTGGGGTGGAGTGTGAGAGGGGAGAAAAAACAGCAACAGCAACCAGAAGGGAAATTGCGAAAATTTTCAAATTGCATGCCAAGCGGAACTCATGAAAATTGAGTTGAATTTTTCCTTATTATTTTTTTTCGCTATATATATATATGTATGTATTATAATGGGAATTTCATGTGAGTGGATGCAGAGAAGGAAAATGTTGGAATAATGATAATTTAATATATTATTTTATTTGTTATTTACATATATATACTAGATTAATAATACTTTGTAAATAAATCTTTAAAAGAGAAATAAGAAAAGCGGATTCTGGTTTTAATACTTCTTGTTTTTTGCAGGTTTTCTGGTTTTAATATTCATTATTTTCTCTAGTTTTTCAGCTTAAAATATAAGGAATTTATTATACCAAAAATCTAATAATTATTCTACGGTTTTATGATAATTTTTTAATTTATTATAGACCAATTTTAACTACTGTGTATTAGCATCGCCCGTTTCCTAATTAGAGTTAAAAGCTCTCCCTCTTGGTGGCCATTAAAAAGTTAGTCGAAAAGTTTTCCTTTTTGGCCAATTGTTGGCAAAGTGCTGAATTTTCGGTTCTTTTCATCAAAAAGAGAGAAAAAGAAAGCCAAGGGAAAATATTTAACTATAGAAAATATATAGAAATCCACACACAACTCTTTCGTATGCACCACAGAAACTAAATCGAAACTTCCAACTGGAAAAAAAAGTAATCAAAATGCAAAATGCGGTGCGGCGGATGCAGGAGCAGGAAATATGGCCGCGGGCCGTACCGCCAAACTGCATTCCGAATCAACAACAGAAGCTAACACAACATGCATCAAGCCCATCAACATCCCCATCAGCACAAAGCAACAACAACAACAAAAAAAATAAAAAAGAAAACTACTTTAAAAAAAGAATAAAGAGCAGCAGTACGGACCAGGCCAACAGCCAACAAAGTAGCAGCCGAAAATGGACAAAGGTGGCAGCGAACTAACCTGATCTATGGTAAGACATGGCTTACTATTTTACACGGAAAATAAATATGATTAAATATAATATTTAAGGGAAATTATCAATTATCTGGGAAGGCTTAATAACCTTGATTTAAAGTTACAGATACAATTTTAAAACTTAGAAAATTAATTGTCAAAAATAATAGAAGATATGTATGGTTTTATATAGATCTACCTTTATTTAATATTACAAATTATTATTAATATAACGAATTTAAATTGTCAAAAAATTTACAGAAAATATGTATAATTTTATATAGATCTGCCTTGATTTAAAATTACAGATTAGTTATTAAGTTATAAAAATTTAAATGCCTAAAAATTTACTGAAAATATATATGCCATCTGCGATGGCATAATAAACTCAATTTAAAATTACAGATTAATTATAAAAGGATATAGATATATTTGACTAAAAATTTACAAAATATATATATGGTTTTATATAAATCTGCCAAGCCTTGATTTAAAATTACAGATTAATTATAAGATAAGGAAATTTAACTGCCAAAAAATTTCAAAAAAATATTTATATGGCTTATAGACCTACCTTGATTTATTTTTACAGATTAAATGTTGAGAAAGGCATTTAATTGCCTACAAATTTACAAAATTATAAATAAACATGTGCCGTGATTTAAAATTAAATATTAATTATTTAGATATAGAAATTTAATTGCCTAAAAATGTACTAAAAATATATATGGTTTTATAAAGACCGGTCAAAATTACAAATTAATTATTAAGATGTAGAATTTAAAGTTTAAACTGCTTAAATATGTACAGAAAATATTTTCGGTTATACAGATCTATCAAGAAACATTAGCCATAATTAAAAATAACAGATTAATTAATAATATAATGAATTTTAATTGCTTAAACATTTACTTAAAATATATATAATTTTATATAGATCTGCCAAGGCATAAAAACCTTGACTTAATATTACATATTCAAGTTTAAGATAGTGTTATTTCATTTAAAAAAGATTTCATTTCCAATTTCCCCTTTTGGAAATACTTTATTTTACATTTTATTTTATTTTTTTATTTTCAAATTTCTCTTTAAATCCCTAACTTATTTTTTACTGTGCCTCCCAGACAGATAGACTGGCAACTATTATGGAGCCGTAGAGCCGACACTTATTACTCACCGAACCACTCTGGCAGTTCGTAATGAACTTGGGGCACCATTTGATTGACTCGAAGACTCGCTGAGGCTCAGACTCGAGGAGGCAACTCTCGCGATTCGCTATTCCCGACTTCGACATACATATTTTCCTTTACTTTACTTTTTTTTTTTTGCTAAGAAAAATCGCTGTCTGAGGCTCAAGCCAGAGTGGAGGCAATGAATGAATGATGAATGCCAGTTATAGTTGTTCCCTCAGCCTCCGATTTGTGTTCGGATATAGGATTGGTTTGAGGGGAAAAAAAACAGCAGTCGTAGTTTGCTGGCCGCAGAGGAACATCTAAATGTGAATTTTATGCATTTTATACAAGACGAAAATGGAGACGATGGTACAGTGGTTGAGAACCTTAATTTTCTAAGCAGAATTTTTAAAGATTTCATATGAAATGTGAAGATTAAAAATACAATAAAAATGGTTAATTAAAGAAATTTAAACAAAATGAAAGTGTTTCTTTCCTAGGAACTTCTTTTTCTCAATTTAAAAATTTAGCAGAGTTTTGGCTTTTAGCTTAAAGTAATTATTAATAATAATAATAATTCTAACTAAGCATTTTAATAACAGAACGTCAACTATATTGAGAACTCCTCTTAAGGTGTTCTTGTAGTGTTTAGAATTAATTATCTTTGTTCTGTCATAATTAAATTATAAAAAATAGAAAATAGTGAAGGAAATTGAAGGAAAACCTGTATAAAATACATATATGTATAAAATATAAAAATAAATATAATATAAAAATAATAATTATTTAAACTAATCATCATATTTAAAGAATGTCAAATGTATTGAAACCTTTTAATGGTGGATTTTTAGTGTTAGTCATAAATAAATTATGATATTTAGAAGATATACTAAAGAGAAACTGGTATAAAATATATAGTTGGGATCTGTAAGAAGTTTTTAGTGTTAATATTATAATTGGGAATTTCTAGATAACCCTAGAGAGTTGATAACTAAAGGTGGAATAGCTTATAAACTTTAAAGTAATGATTTTCACCCAAGTTTATGTTGTTTTATACATTTAGACAATAAATGATCTTTTTTTTTAAATTGTAAATATAAATATTTAAAGGAGTAACTATTAAAGTTAAAAATAAAGTTTAATATCCCAAAAAATAGCTTAAATTCTCTCCACTGTCCCAACACAGAGGTGAGGATGTGGCCCGACTTGCGCAACATGTAATCCTTGATGTGGCATGGCGGCATATATACTTCAACCGATATATATATATATCTAGCTACATATAAATGTGAATACATATAATATATATACCACAACAACAAAAAAACAGAGTGCTTTAGGCGCGGCACAGCTTTTTCCAGCAGCAGAAGCAGCGGCAGATGGCAGCTGAAAGATGCAAAGATACTAAGATACATGGAGGGCACCGTCGGCGGATGATGCACAACAGATCGAAAAGGAGGAGGAAGAGGAGGAGGCGGGGCATCGGGGAGGATATAGGACGCGGGGATCAAAACGAAGTGCAGACATTGCGCATAATTTCGCGTACGTTTTGTGAATTTGTAATTTCGAAATTATTATTGCCAAGCCGCTGAGGAAAACGGAGGATGAGGTGAGACAAGGAGCTCTCCATGTGAGCTCCATGTTCTGGCTCTTCCACGTCCTCGACTTGTTCGTTTTGTTGCTTTTCCCCTCATCCTCCTGCTTCTCTCCTGGTTGGAACAAATTGAGTCTGATTGGAAGTTTCTGCAAAGTTTTGCCATCGCTTTCAGCTATTTCCGATTTGATTCGCTGCAGAAAAAAAGACATTAGCAGGGAAAGGGAAAACAAGAATGTCGAAGGCGTTTCCCAGTTTATGGAATTGGAAATTTCAGCAAGGTGAGACCATCCAACCCACACAATATATATTAAAATTACTGCATTTTTTCGGCAACCTTTCACCGCCTTTTTTTTTTTGTTCGCCGGAAAACTCATTCTCAGCACAAGTACAATGAGCTATCCATTAGGCGAACTTTTCAGCAATTTTTTAACGCCGCGCCTGCGGTTATTTACACATGCCAGCACAGGGAAAAATTATATTAAAATTATTAAAGAGTTTGTAAATTATATTTATGTATTTTTAGAAAGAATTAAATCTTTTTTGAGGTGCTTTCTTTTTAATAATATTATCATAAGAACATTCAATTTCGATCTCGAATGGTTTATATTTCGTAGCAAATTAAATGCCAACAAATTTTTAATTTTAGATAACAATATGTAAGATTTTATATATATATTTTATTTATAATGTCTTAAGAACTCCAAATTTCATTCTAAAATAGTTTAAAATACTGTATTTCGGAGCAATTAAATCCAAATAAAAATTTTTTAAGCACAATACCTAGGATTATTTATATATTTTATATTTATAATGTCATAAAAATCCCACACTTCATTCTAAAATGGTTTGTTTTTTGTAGCAATAAATTCAAAAAAATTATTTAATCACAATATATTTTACATTTTTCATATTCCTCCAAAAATTCTAGTGATAAAAAGCATTAATAAAATAGTATCCTAGTATCCTTAAAGCAAAAAAAAAAAAAGATATTGCTATTAAGTGTTTTATTTTAACTATATAAAAACAGCTTATTTATATAACATTTTAAATAATATTTTAAAATCTCCCAAATATAATACTTTACTTCTCCCAATGTACTGTACATCTGCGGACATCATAAATATACATATATATATAAAAAAAAGGATATTACATCCGCATGGCCATCGCAACTCAACTGAACTGAACTCTCAACTGTTTACTCATGTAAATAATTAAGCAAAATAATGGCGCAACAACAATGGCAGGACCTTCGTTATGCGGCAGTGATTTTTCACACACACACACACACATGCTGGAGAGTCCTGTGTGCATACAGAAAAAGATAAAGTGACGCTCATTGTTGTGGGTCCTTTATTTTTTTTCTCGTCCTCAACTCGTTCTCCTCCCACAAATATATATATATTCCCCTCTCTATATCCTGTGTCCATCCTTGCGTGTCCGACGTGTGAAAAAAATGGTCAGCTTTATTTTTCATACTGTTAAGCAGACACTCACACACACACACACACACACACAAAAGGGACCTCACGCAGCCTCATACATTTTTTAACAAATTTATTGGGCGTAAAAAATGATATTTAATTGTGTGTTTGGGATTGTTTTCCGGGCTAAAGGTTACAATGGACCCGGAAGCTATATGGCGGGGGGTATGGGATTAAGGGGAACAGGAGGAAATAAAGCATAGATAAAGCTTACAATAGATCCTTGTGGGAAATTTGGGAAATTATCAATATTTTGAGGTTTAAAATTAATTGTAATAAATATTTTAAGGTATAAGTTATATTATTAAACGCTATAGCTTTTTTTTTTAAATTTGTAAATATAACTAAATATTTAATCTGAAAAAAGGGGAATATATTTTATATTTTATAAGGATTTTTCTAAATATTTTGAATATTATTTTTATGATATTTTGTAAACTAAACTAAATATTTAATCTTAAGAAAGGGAAATATATTTTATATTTTATAAGGATTTTTCTAAATATTTTGAATAATATTTTTATGTTATTTTTTAAACTAAACCAAATATTTAATCTGAAAAATGGGAAATATATTTTTATTTTTTAAGGATTTTTCTAAATATTATGAATATTAGTTGTATGTTATTTTGTAAACTAAACTAAATATTTAATCTGAAAAAAATTTAAAAAATATAATATCTTTTAAAAGGATTTTTCTAAATATTTTGAATATTATTTTTAAAAACAAAATTTATTAATTTATTATTAATATCGAATTGACGCCCAAACCTCTCAAGCTCTTTAATTGTCTAAAGACTCCCTTTCAAGGAATTTTCCTCTGGTTTATCCAAGTATAAGAAGGAAAACCCCCACCATCTAAGCCGTTTCGGAAAAGCCATGCCGAAAAATCCAGGGAAACCAGGAAAAACCACTTTGGTCTTCCTCCCGCTCGGCGACCGCAGAAAAGTGCGGCCAAGTTGTCTTGACTCCTATTTACCTTGCTTGGCGCAAATAACATTTGCCAGGCTAAAAAGTAAAATTGTAAATGAATTATTGGATCCATTAGCAAAATCCATTTACACAAATTTAATGCAAAAGCGGCTCAGCCTTCCCCCCTCTCTACCCCTCTAAAGAGGAAAAACTTTACACACTTCGTTGAACTTTTTGGCAGACAAGATTCGGGTTGATGGTGGAAATAAAAACTTGGCAATTAAAAAATAAGCAAAGCAAAGGAAAACATTTTTCGAATTACGTATAATGCGTAAAGGGTTGCAAACGGGATTTTCCATTTCCACTTCGAAAATCGAACGATTTGCATACGAAAATAGACGAAAGTGAATGTCTGGGGGAAAGCCCAGACTTGCAACAATATTATTTTAACTTTGGCCTTAAGTAAAAGTGGCTGAAAGTTCTCTTCAAATCGGAATCAAAGGGTTAATTTTTGGTCTGAAACAAAGTTCATTGCTTTATTTCATTAGCCTTTGGTTTATGTTATTAATGTATTGTTGGGGTTAAAAAATTGGTAGGTATATATACACTTTATGTAACAATAACAAAAGCCGCAAAATTTATTTACTCTGTTTTTTATGCTTCCCGACTAGCCTTTCAATTTATTTACAAACCACTTAATTTGTTTGTATTTAATCAGATTCTGTTTTAATTACATTCTATATGCCGTGTTAATTCCGATATTAAAAATGCATGTGCCTCGCGCTTTCCGATTTTTTCTTTCCAATTCCCCATCAATATTTATTGGAGTGTTTTTTAATGCAATTACGGACAATGCAAACAATTGGCTTTTATAGACTTATAAACCATTTTTATGGCCAACTGTCTCTGTCTCTCCCTCCAGAGATTTATGTTCTGCCTTTTATTTTTATTTATATTAACTTTTTACGCAGCTCTTCTTGTGAATGATTTTTTTTTGTGTGTTTTTGTTGGTGGTCATTAAGTGGCATTAATTATTATTTATGACATTGTTTTTGTCTTTCAATTTTGATGATATTTTTCAATGAATTAATGCCACGCATCGACTTTCTTTTGTTTTAAACCGCATTTTTTATAATATATTAAAATTAATTAATGAGTGTTTGACTTTGAATCGAACGTTGCGTTTTTCTGAAGGTTTTTTTATAGGAAAATATATAATATATATTATATATAAGTAGATCTTAAAAAAAAACATCAATGTTAATCGATTTTAAAATGGATTTTTTACGTATTAAAAATATAAAATTTCGAATTCGTTTGTGGCTTTATTAAAAAGATGTTTTCATAATGATTATAAGACCGCAAAGGTTCCCTTGACGCTTTAAGAATATTTTAAACTAAATTTGCACATGAAAATATATTAAAATATTTCAATTAACTAAATAAATAAAGCAAAACCTTTACTCAAAAGAAATGTCTAGCATTAATTCTAAAGAAAGATTTTAACTTTATTAAAATAAATTAAAACGACATTTTAGGGTCTTCTTCTCTGGCTACCCATTTCCACCCAAAAACTTATCTAAAAACTCACACAAAAATCCCCATTCTGAGCCTCATCGATCTAAAAAAACATTGATTCTATTCGATTTAAAATCGATATTGAAAATATCGAAATTTCTAATTCGTTTGAAGCTTAATTACAAAGGTGTTTTTTTATAGGGTTTAAATGGTTGCAAAGGTTCTCTTTGAAATGAATATAATTTTAAATTAAATTTTCAATTCGAAATTCATTGCATACTTTTCAATTAAATAATTTTTCTTTACTCAAAAAAAATATATATAACATTAATTAAGGCTTTACCTAATTAATACAAAATATAACAACATTTAAAGGTCGTCCTCCTCTCTCCACACCTTTCTCCACCCCAAAAATCCCCCTTTTGATAGACCACAAAGCCTCATCGATATTGATTTCCAACAACAGTTATCAGAGATTCTTATGCTGCAGAATTGGCCAGAAATGAGGCTTAATTTTGCGACAGGGCCAACTGTCGCCAGTCACTGGTCGCCACTAAGGTTTCCCTTCGGATTCCGCTTGCTGACACTTGAGCAGCAGAACCTCGGTAAATCACATGAGACGAGGCCAACCGAAAGCCAGGCCAATAAGCAGTCAGTTAGCTGCAACTGGTAACATGAACCCACAGAAAAAAAGGGGGAAAAACCAAAAGGGAGGTTGGCCAAATCGACGCCAGAACAAATTGAGCAGAAAACCAGAAGGCGCCAGTTCGAGGGAGCTGGAATCCTTTTTGGCCATGGTATTTTGACACTTGCCACTCAGAGCAGCAGCAACAACAGTTATTCGGGCTTATAATGAATATGAGCAACACACCGAAGGTCATCCAAAGCTGCCAAAGAGAAGTCCTTCAAGGTCCCCCTGTCCAGGCGATGACATGTGGCGCCAACCGAAAAAACCAAAGCAATTTCCGGACCCGGCAACAAGCCGGGAAAGGAAATTCTAGCTGAAAGACAGATAAATTCCAAACTTACTTTGATGCCCCGGACTCTAATGAAGACAGGCTACAAAATGTCTTTACCTAATGAATGACAGGTTCAGGGTAATGGCCAGCGGCGGCGGGGAATTTCTGACTCAAAGTCCTCCTTTTGCTGGACAGGACCAGGACTAGACCAAGGAGCGCTCTTTGACTCATTAAAAAATTAGAATTCGAGACGAGCTATATTATTCTTGAGCTGATGATACTCTATAGAAAAGTTAAGGTATTTTTGTGGTATTTATACTTTGAGATAGAGTTTGCTTATAAAGAATGTTCATTTTTAATTTTTAAAGCTGTAAAAATATATTTTACTTAAGTTTCTATTAAAAGAATTTAAAAATATTGCAATACTTCGGTAACAAGAGTTTGTAAAAATATTTAAAATACTCCTTAATATTTTTTAAATTTTTATCACAGTTGTAATGATTCATTTTTATTATTTTAAAGTATTAAAAAGGCTACAAGAAGTATTAAAAACTATCTAAAAAATTGTATGTAAAATACGAATAAGTCTGTCAATAAATGCTCATATATTTATCAACAATTTTTCTTTTGGAAATTATGTTGTAAAATGTCTAAAATGTCTTTTTATTTTATTTATTTATTTTATTTATTTTTTATATTTTTATGTTGTAAAATGTCTTTATAAATATATTTTTAACATTTATTTATTTTTTTTATTTTCATTTTATATTGTAAAATATCTTTGTAAATACATTTTTTACAGAACGATAATTAAGTTAAAGGTAATCTATTTATTTCTTTGTTTTTAATTCCTAGTAAAATATTGTTCAAAATTCATCTTTTTACAGTGTTTTATCCATTGTCTTTTTAAAAGGTATTCCTCCTTCGACTTTATTATAATCTTAATTCTCCTGCTTAATTTTTTGTCGGTTTTATCCATTTCCTTTTGAGCTAAAATCAACAACAATTTTTAATTTCATTTTTCAAACGTCGCTTTGATACCTGGACGCCGCATTAACACCCTCCAAGACCCTCCTTAGATCCATCACACTTTCCCCCCAAAAAAAAGTAGAAAAAAAATTCAAAATCCAAGGCTCTACCCGGAGTTTCCAGCTGATGAACTGCTAGAATGACTGAATGACTGACTGACTGGCTGAATGACTACTGCCCAGCCCTTGGCTGATAATTTGATATGCCTTTGGCCCTGTTTATGCGGTGGGTTCATAAGGGGAGTGCTTTAATTTTATTTGCACAAAAATGCGCGTCAATATAACCGAAAAAAATACATTTGGACAAGGCGACGTTGTTGTTTTTCCGTTTTCCCTGGCTCTGTGGCCAAAGCAAATAAAATTCATTATGAATTTCTAATTATATTGCCCGCCAAAGGCAACCCTCAAAAAAAAGCCAAAAGTTGCCTCAAAAAGTTTACATTTTTTTCTGGGGAATCCCCCCCAGCACAGAAAAAAATGTCAAACCTTACATTTTGACAATGATGAATTCGCTTTTTGGGAAGCAACCCCCAAAAAAAAAGTGCCTTAGATAAACTGATTAGGCACATCAATTGGGCAGAGCACTCACCTATCCCGGAGGAAAAACCTTTCGCCTCTAATGGCAATTGTTTTGTGAAAATTGAATTTCCTTTTTGTACTTCCGGGCATTGCATTGTCTGCCCGGTTACAAGAGGCGGCTGTCTAATTAGAAATATGAAAATAAGGCGAATGTTTCGCGGTTTTCTGCACCTGCTGCCACACAGAGATAATGAGGCTTGAAGGCTGAAGGTGAAACTCCAGAGGGGTTGGAAAAGGTATTTGCTTAAATTATTATTGGACTTAATTACAGCCAAGTTGAGCCAAAGAATGCGCAATAATGGAAACCAATTTCAAGTTTGGCAACCAAAAAGTTAGGGGGGGAGGAGTGAATAAAAATTGTGTCCAGCTTAAGGTGTTTAAATGAATGGAAAGGCTCTATAAGTCTGAGTGGTATTAGGCAAGTACTTGGGAATATTTACAATTGTTTCGGAAAGGGGTTTGAAGTTACTTTAAGAGAAGTTTGTAATATAAAGAAGGTTTGTAAAATGATGGTATAGTAGCTTTAAGATTGAAATTTCACATATAAAATATAAACCTTGATAAACATTGAACTGTTTCATTAAAACTAAACTTGTAAAGATTAAAACTATAGAGAAATAATAAAATTATAACTTCTATAAGTACCCAAATTTTCGCTATAAAATTTAATAACTAAAAAATCTTCCCTGAATCTTTATTTTTTATATTATTAACTTAATGCATTTGTATTCTCTGAATTCTTGATTGATAATTAATAAATGATTATATCTATAAATACCAGATTTAAAATATAAAAATTCATACAAATTGAACTGTTTTATTAAAACTCAACTTAAAAAGATTAAAACCTTAGAGAAATATTTAAATTATATCTTCTATAAGTTCCCAAATCTTTACTCCAAATCTTATTTATTAAAAAGTCACCTCCTAATCTTTTTTATATTATTAAGAAAGTGTACCTGTATTCTCTTAATTCTTGATTGATAATTGATCTAAAAATTCCACACTTAAAATATAAATCTTGATAAAAATTTAAGTCTTTTATTAAAAGTCAGGTTGAAAAGATTAAAACTATAGAGAATTAAATAAATTATAAATACTAAGAGTTCCCAAATCTATACTCCAAATCTTATTTACCAAAAAAATCTCCCCTTAATCTTGTTTATACTATTAACAAAATATATTTGTATTCTCTTTATTCCCCCAAACCATTAAAGTTTATTAAAGACCACAATAAAACTCAAACATAAAGCTCATAAATGTAATACAATATTCCCCCATATTCCCCCATTAATTCACACATTAAGCTATTTGGCATTGATTTCTATTTGCCAAGCAATGATTGACTGATTGATGATATCGACGAAACTAGCCAAACCCAAAAAGGCCAAAGCAAATAAGACAACCAAGGCTAATACTGAGTCGGAGAGATGTGCGATTAAAATGGGGATTTGTGGCTAATAGACAGTGGACATCGTTTACATATATATATATATATATATATAACATATAAACACGAAATATCTGGGGCACAATGGGAGTATTAGAAGGGGAGAGTGTCAGCAAACAATGGAATGATGAGCCCAGCCTTCGATATAAATCAAACAACAATGAGAGACACAGATACAGATATGGTTTGCGGATAACACACACACTCGACATTAGAGGACATTCAAGGATAATGCGAACACGCCCCTTGATTTTCCGGGGGTTTTTCCATTGTCAACGCTAAGCAGCGTGTGAGGATTACTACGCATTCTTTCGGTCCCTTTGTCTAATTGGTTGTGTCACATATGAGAGTACATACGATCCTGAATCCAGGATCCTGAATCCTAAGCTCCCTTCCCCTTGTTGTGACTGCCTGTCATTAGCTCTGGTCCCATATTTCGACTTTCTTCGGTGCTTTGTTTGGGGTATTTAATGCTTCAATTGATTCCTGATTTAAGTGCCTCCCCGCGGACCCCGAAGACAGCTGCCGAAGAGTCCAAAGGCCCAGCAGGTTGTCCTCCGTCTCTCAAAGTCTTACAGATCCGTTCCGGGGTCAGACTAATTGAAAGTCTTTCACCTCCATCAGCAGCCTAATGATGACGGTGCGCAAAAAAAAATAAAGAGATGAAGTGAATCATGAAAGGCGGTTGAGAAAAATTTGTACCTCAGGTATCGAAGCTATTACGTAATATTAATGTCTATTAAGTTT
Source organism: Drosophila watanabei (assembly GCA_008042575.1). Taxonomy (NCBI): domain Eukaryota; kingdom Metazoa; phylum Arthropoda; class Insecta; order Diptera; family Drosophilidae; genus Drosophila; species Drosophila watanabei. The sequence continues at coordinate 66,398 of VNJS01005439.1, forward strand.
ATTAGAAATTTATAGTTTTGAATGTAAGAAATATTACCCTGATTCAGAATAAAATAATACATTTGTTTGTGGTTTAAGAAAAATATAACCTTAAAATTCTTCAATAAACAGGCTTAAAATTCAGCTTCTACTAAAAATGTAATTTATTTAAATAAAATACTTTTTAATTGTACAATAAAAATGGCGAATAAAATTTAAATAAAAGTAAATTAAGCCCTAATGCATAATTCAATTAAGCTGAATCTTCAAATTAAACCGCTTATATTTTATACCAAGTTTTAAAGTACTTCAAATAAAATTTATATTAAAACAATAACAATTTAAAATATAAAGAAGTTTTCTTTTCCTTTCAAGCCAAGAAAGTTATTTTAAAAGAAAGTAACTCGAGAATAAAAGTTAATATATGTGAATCAATAAGATACATTAAATAATTAAACCCTGGATTCCGGAACATTTCTTTCAATTAAAATAATACTTTTCGGTGTATTTTTCCTTAAAAAGTCTTCAAATTCAGCTTCAAATAAAGGTAATTTATTTAAATAAAATACATTTAAATTGTACAATAAAAATTAATAATAAAATTGAAATAAAAGTAAATTAAGCCCTTATGCATAATTAAATTAAGCTGCCACCTTCTCTCGGGTGAAGACCAGCCTAACTGCCAACTTTGTGGGCAAATCTTGTCCACCACCCATTTGTTAGACACCTGCCAAAAATTAGCGAGTATTAGGAAACGCCATTTCCCAAATTCCCTTCCATCATACCATCTCGAAATATCCATTCCCAATATCAACAAAATCTATAATTTTCTTAAAGAATGTAACTACTCTCACAAAATTTAAAATGTAAAAAAAAAAAAAACAGAGCTGAAGGCCTTTTTGCTAGTGCTTGCTGCCATAATTAGCATTAATATTATTTTATGTATTATTGTTAATTTTGTAAAATAAAAAATAAAAATTAAGCTGAATCTTTAAATTAAACCGCTTATATTTTATACCAAGTTTTAATATTCTTCTAATTAAATTTATATTAAAATTTTGAAATATTAAAATCTATCTTTATACTAGAGACTAGAGCTGGAAATAAAATAGATTCTATAATCGTTTAATAGATATTTTCCAATTAAGCGATGCATCTATATATATTTTTAAAATAAATTTAATCGAAAAAGTTCCAACACTTCTCAGAAAGCTACATGGAAAATATAAATACAAGTATTTATATGTTACCTACATTTATTAAATTGAATTATATATTATAATTATTTATTATACTTAAATTTAAATCCTATATTTCCGAAACCATTTTAATTATTTTAAACCTGAAAAGCACACATTTTTGTATGAAAAATATTTTTAAATATAATCGGTTTAAATTGATTTATTTTTTAAATTTGTTAAACAATATAGATTTATTTAAAAATCTATTTATTTCCAACTCTGCCAGATACCCCTCAACGTTGAGTCATGCACATTTCATGGAACAGTTAACATTATATATTATAATTAATTATTGTATATAAAATTAAATACTATATTTCCTTAGCCATTTAAAAAAAATCATCGATAAATATTCAGACAAGATTTTAATTATTTTAAACCTGAAAACACACAAATTTTTGTATTGAAAATATTTATGAATGTAATCAATTTGAATTGATTTATTTTTAAAAATTTTTAAACAAAATCATTCATTTACCAGATACCCCTCAACGTTGAGTCATGGCACATTTCATGGAACTTTCTACACGTAATCATCTAAAAAATAAAAGCGTAAACAAAACGCAAAACATTGACAGGAACTACAGACGTAATGCCTTGAAACCTGATAATTGCATCATCGGCGGAACATTTCACAGATAAGCAGAGTCTCAAGCAGCTGAGAGCTGAAAAGCTCTCGATTGAGATTTCAGCGAGGCAGTTGCAAAATATCAACCATAAAGTCAGGACGTATTCTACTCTCCCAAATGAGATTTATTATATTTTACTTACTGGGTCTGCTCAGCGTGTTGAGCTTGACCCAGGGTGCCAGTAACCTGATCTGTTACTATGACTCAACCTCGTATTTGCGCAAAGGTCTGGCCAAGTTGCAGTCCTCCGACCTGGAATTGGCTTTGCAGTTTTGCACTCATTTGGTTTACGGCTACGCAGGACTCAAGGCTGGAACAAATGAGTTGTTCAGCCTGAATGTGGATCTGGACATGTTCCATTACTATGAGATTACGGACCTGCACAAGAAGTTCCCCCAGCTGAAGATCCTGCTGAGTGTGGGCGGTGATCACGATGTGGACGAGGCTCATCCGAATAAGTATATTGAGCTCTTGGAATCCAATCGAACTCAGCAGCAGAACTTTATAGATAGCAGCATGATTTTATTAAAACGAAATGGTTTCGATGGCCTCGACTTGGCCTTCCAGCTGCCCAGGAATAAACCCCGGAAGGTGCACGGAGCCATTGGTGGTTACTGGAAGCAATTCAAGAAACTTTTTACCGGTGACTTTGTGGTGGATCCTTTGGCGGAGCATCACAAGTCACAGTTCTCGGATCTGGTGATGAACCTAAAGACTGCCTTTCGCAGTGCCAATCTCATGCTGAGTCTCACGGTTTTGCCAAATGTTAACTCCACTTGTAAGTTGAAATATTTTTACTATATATTGATCCTTAAAATTAAATTAAATTCCGATTTTCAGGGTACTTTGATGTCCCCAAATTGCATCCTCATTTTGAGTACATCAACCTGGCTGCCTTTGATTTTCTCACACCCCTTCGAAATCCCGAGGAGGCAGACTTCACGGCTCCCATCTTCCTGCAGGACGAACAGAATCGCCTGCCTCACCTGAATATCGATTACCAGGTTAATTACTGGCTTCATAATAATTGTCCTGCCCAGAAATTGAATTTGGGAATTGCCAGTTATGGCAGAGCTTGGAAACTGACAAAGGACTCTGGTTTGAGTGGCCTCCCAGTGGTCCATGAGACCTATGGTCCTGCTCCTGGAGGTCACCTTATAAATAGTGTAGAAGGATTACTAAGTTGGCCAGAGATTTGCTCAAAGTTGGCCCAAAATTCTTCGGCTCAATATAGAGGAGAAATGGCCCCACTTCGCAAGGTCACGGATCTTACCCAGAAATATGGTAACTACGCCCTCCGTCCGGCCGATGAGAACGGAGATCACGGCGTGTGGCTGAGCTTTGATGATCCCGATTTTGCTGGAATAAAGGCAACCTATGCCAAGGGCAAGGGGCTGGGGGGAATCGCTCTATTCGATCTGAGTTGCGACGATTTCCGGGGACTCTGCACTGGACAAAAATATCCCATTTTGCGATCAATTAAATACTTTATGGCGTAGAGTATTTATTTTTCCACTAGCTTAATTGTTACATTTTTAATTTGGAAATTTAAATATGAAAATAAATTAAAGAATATAAAAGTAAGCATTAAAATTGTAAAGCGTTTATTTATAAATATAAAAAAGTTTGGTTTTATTTTCAAGTTAAGAACGTTACCTAAAAAGAAAGTTACTTAAGAGAAAAAGCAAATATATATCATAAAGATACATAAAATAATAATTAAAATATTCGATAAGGATAATTTTTTTCAATTTTAATATTACTTTTTGGAGTGTTTTTCCGTAAAAAAAAAACCCATTTCATGGTTTTGTTTGCCATTCTATTCGCAGTATTTTTTCGTAGAAAATTAAAATTTAATGGTTTAGTTTCCTATTTTATTTTCAGTGTAAATATTTAAGTACTTCTCAAAATCTACAACAAAAAACCCCCACAAAATAGTGCGTGTGCTCAAATAATTTATATTTTAGACGGGGTTTTCCTCCACATTTTTGTTCTATTTTTTATGTTTTTGTAATTGCAAAATTTTTAATTCTAATCAGCGAGCGCGTTTCAATGTTGTGAGATTATTTGCTTATTTTTTTTGTACTTTTTTAGTGGCCTCCCAGACTTGACCCTGCGGCGCGACGTCGTCATTAATTTGTGAGTACACAATTAAGTCATTGCGAGAATTAAATATATAAAAAACTGAACTGAAAGTAAGCTTGGTCGTCTTAAAGCTTCGGACTCAAGCTTTTGTCGTCGGTTTTGGTTTCGGTTTCCATTTCGATTTCAGCTTCAGTTCGATTTCATTTGATCTGCGCTGCGGTTGTGTTTATTGAGAGTTTTGTAGTAAAGATATATACGTATATATATATATATATATCACCGGCACCATGAAGCCCTGGATCTGGTTTACATTTGTCGCGTGTCTCTTTGTGGCGAGCACAGAAGCTGCCTCCAACTTGGTTTGCTACTACGACTCTTCGAGTTACACGAGAGAAGGTAAGGCAGGGAGACGAAGTTATTCAATACTTTAAAACAAAAAGGTGTTGAAAATGACAGGTGTAAAGGGAGAAACACCTATAGATGTAGAGAATGAAGAACAGGAACAATAGGTCAGGTTTCTTACGAGTATTGTTGCATTTTGAGAAGTAAGTTTGGGCTTAAAAACGAAACTGAAATCTAAAGAAGAACTCTGCATTAAAATTTTTTGTGGTATTGTAAATAGATTTTAAATAAATATTCAGAATTTAAATAGGTAAAAAGTATAAAATTATTAATTTAAAAATAATTAAAAAATCAAATCAAAGGATAAAATCTAAATTATAATTTTTGTGTTATTGTAATTAGATTTTAACTTAATATTCAGAACCTAAATAGTTAAAAACTGCAAGGTTATTAGCTTATTTTAGCTTATTCTTTGCATTTTTAAAAATACTAAGCTACACAAAAGTTCGGGCTTGTTACTTATTTAAAAGTAAATTTACTAGATTTAATGTTAGTATTTAAAACAGTACTTTACAGTTCCAAGGTTCAGTTTTAATTATACGTTTAACCCATTTTTCCATTGTTACTCATTAAAAGATTAATTCTTTTTATAGAGCAATCAGAACAACACTTCTAGATGCTGTGAGTTCATTAAAAAAACTTGATCACTGAGGATTTGTTTATTAATTTTTGTTACTGCTTTTTGCTTAAACAAATAAATATGTAAAAATATGTATAATCAGAACAAGTGAATGGCATATCAAATTGATTTTAAGGCTTAATTATTTTATATCAATTTAGAAGAAACTCCGAACTTAAAAAGTCTTAAAACTCTAGTTACAATATTTTTCTCTAGTTATAACTTGTGCTTAAATTATTATTTCCACAACCCCTTTGATTAGCATGTGCCAAATTTACAAATTTACAAATGAACCAAAAAAAACCCTAAAAAACCTGATTAGCATAGTTACATAATACTCAAATGTTCAAAACAAAAACTCGGACTTAATTTAATTCAGTTCGCAGCCCAAAGCTTATCTCTAAACGAGAGAGAGAAACAAAGAGAGCCGAGCAATATAGTTCTATAACAATTCGAGAGACGGGAGGTCAGTGGCTTATCGGACAAGTTTTTCAAACAAACAAATAAATACAGAGAGAGAGAGAGAGAGCGACACACTACCTCTCTTCTCCCACTCAGACCTCTCTCCTCAGCCCCAGACAAAGTAATGTTTTTATTTCAAATCTAGTTAACAAGCTAATTAGACCGGGTTTTGACTTACCAACAACAGCAATTATGGAATGACCCACCAAAAATATGGCTATTAGTTGATTATTTCGATTATCAGCGATCTGGGCTTAGGTGAATTTACTCAAATCTGATCGGATCCCACGCATTTGAAATGAAAACCAGAGCGTTCAACACACAGCGAGTCCAGCACGACAACTGGCACCAGCAGCGAACTGAACAAGTGGCAAGCAGAGCTTCAAGTGACTCAGCAGAGCTGCACAGTGTCACGAAAATTAGAATTTCAGTTGGAAGAAATTTATTTCGACGAGAATTTGTGGATGAATATTTTTAATGAGGAATATTTGCAAGCTGTATTGCTTAGAAATCAAAGGAAATAATGTTTAAACATATACACTTTACTTTCGTATTCCTTACTATGCTTATTCTTAGGCTATTTAGTTAAAATTTTAATTAAATTATGTATTCAAAAATAATAATTTCAAAAGCTATTTTAATATTCAAGACATACTTATGACTGTAGAATATTTTTACCAAATTTTTTAGTTCAAAAATTATTTAAATTTCATCTTAAAACAAGTTCTCCTTGATTACTTCCGACATGTTGGAGTTTATAAATTATATTAGAATTAAATCTTTAAATGGTTCTTCAAGAGTACTTCCGACATTTTGGCGTTTATAAATAATAGTTCTTTTTTTTTTGCTATTTAGTTACAAATTTAATTAAATGAAGTTTAAAAGAAAATAATGATTTTAAGAGCACCAGACATATTTTAGCTTGTATATAATATTAGCACACTTTTTCAACTAGAAAATTTTTTAAATACGATTTTTCAAATATTGATTTCAAACACCAGTTATCTCTTGAGGAACTTCCCACAATTTTCCGTTTGTGCATTATTTTTATACAATTTTCAACCCATCTCGTCCCACTGTGCCCCGCACCCAAGTCGATCCACATTAAACCACTCGCTGGGCTCACACTGCTGGCGTTCAATTAAGCCACTGTAGCCAGCGGAGACAATGGACCGGACAGCGGGAGAGGATGATCCGTCGATCTCTGATCTCTCCAGCTTTCCAGAGCAAGAGTGTTTTTGTGTTTGATTCCACATGCCAGATAGTGCTCTCCGGATCTCAGATTATTTGTCACTCGAGTGCAGCTCATCGTACCTCCCATAATAAACGCACATTCTTTATATTCCAGGTCTGGGAAAGCTGCTCAATCCGGATCTTGAGATCGGAGTGCAGTTCTGCACGCACTTGGTGTACGGATATGCGGGAATCCGTGGCGATAACTATCAGGCGTACAGTCTGAACGAGAACCTGGATGTATACAAGCATCAGTTCTCCGAGGTGACCGCCCTGAAGAGGAAGTACCAGCACCTGAAGGTCCTGCTCAGCGTTGGCGGGGATCATGACATCGATGTGGAGCATCCAAACAAATATATCGAGCTGTTAGAAGGCGAGAAAGTGCGTCAGACTGCCTTTATCCGTTCGGCTTATGATCTGGTAAAGAACTACGGTTTCGATGGTCTGGATCTGGCCTATCAGTTCCCCAAAAATAAGCCAAGGAAGGTGCACGGTGAACTGGGTTCCGCCTGGAAGAGTATCAAGAAGCTGTTCACCGGCGATTTTATTGTGGATCCCAATGCCGCTTTGCACAAGGAGCAGTTTACGGCTTTTGTTCGGGATGTCAAGGATTCCCTGAGAGCCGATGGTTTCCTGCTTAGTTTGACTGTTTTACCGAATGTTAACTCGACTTGTAAGTAATATTTATCATTACTTAAACATTATAAATATTTAAATACTCTTGATATCAGGGTACTTTGACATTCCCGCTTTGAATGGCCTGGTGGACTATGTAAACCTGGCTGCCTTTGATTTCCTTACACCCGCCCGTAATCCCGAAGAGGCGGACTACACGGCTCCCATCTATCCCCCCACTTCCAAGGATCGTCTGGGTCACTATAATGCCGATTTCCAGGTGAATTACTGGGTGAAGCAAGGCTTTCCATCCTCGAAGATCAACCTGGGAGTGGCCACCTACGGCAATGCCTGGAAATTGAGTCATGATTCGGGACTTGAGGGTCTGCCAGTGGTGCCCCATACCGAAGGACCTGCCCCGGAAGGAGTCCAGTCCCAGAAGCCAGGCTTACTGAGTTATGCCGAGATCTGTGGCAAGCTGAGCAATCCCCAGAATCAGTATCTCAAGGGTAATGATTCGCCGCTGCGAAGGATAACGGATCCCACCAGGAAATTTGGTACCATTGCCTATCGTCCTGTCGATGGACCGATCACAGAGGGCATTTGGGTGAGCTACGATGATCCGGATACGGCTTCCAACAAGGCGGCCTATGCCCGCTCCATAAACTTGGGAGGCGTGGCTCTCTTCGATTTAAGTTATGATGATTTCCGAGGACAGTGCACCAACGATAGGTATCCCATCCTGAGGGCGGTGAAGTATCGTTTGTAGATCTAAGATTTGGATTTATATGAAATTTTTATATGAAAAAATTACAAGAAATAAAAGATGATTCATTGAATGTATTTGAGATTTGAAGATGTTTTCTTATCTCTAATTTTTTGGAAGAATTGAGTACGTTTTTGATTTGGAATATTCTATAATATTTTTTCTCAACTTTTCTAGAAAGTATTTTATTTGTTTAATGATTAATCATCTTGTGTACTTAAAGCTCTCGTTTATACCTTTATTTATTTTGCACTTATTTGTGAAGTGCTTACTCTTAATGGGACCTTGAAACCGCATCATCAATAATCCCAACTTAAACATCGTACACTCCCACGTAAACCCTAAATCATTTCGAGACAACAATTATATATATAGACTTGTATATTTGGGGCATGACTAGACTATTAACGACCTTGTTAATTCGTCAACACCTCGGGGGATTCATACAAGTTGCAGACTTATCCCCTGGGAAGCACCCATAAGCTGCGTATTTAAACTATGACTACTATATAGCTTTAAGCATTATCTCTGACAAAACGTAGGCAGATAAGCTGGTATTATATTTTTCATTCTCTTAAAGTAAATTACCGAGATGAGAAGTGATCTCATTGAACCCCCGGTGTCAGCTGTCGCTCGAGACAAACAATTTTGTTGAATTTTTCGTTGATAATAAGTCCCACGGAACTGTGAGTTTGCTATATTGTTCGTTACGTTTCGGGGAAAAAAAAGCTCCAGTGCCATTTCCATTTCAATTTCCAGTGCCGGTGCCAGTGCTTAGTGCTCAGTGTCACTTCGAATTCAGTTTGGTTTCGCCTCTCGCCGGCGACGGAGTGTTCCAATTATTACCTCTGAGTGTATATTTTTTGTTTACTCAAAATTTCTATCTCTCTGTTGTTTATCTCTCGCGCAAGATGACACGCTCTCTGTGGCTCAGCCTGGCTCTGAGCTTGGCCGTTTTGGCTCAATTTCAAGTGAGAGCAGCTCCTAATCTGGTCTGTTTCTATGACTCGCAGGGCTTTCAGCGACAAGGTGAGTATATATTTCTAGGAAAATATAATAATATTAAATTAATAATTAATAATTTCTATTGAATTCAGGGCTGGCCCAGTTCTCCATGCCTGACATGGAACTGGCTTTGCAATTTTGCACTCATCTGGTCTATGGCTATGCCGGTGTTAATGCCGATAACTTTGAGGTTCAGAGCATCAACCGACGACTCGATCTAGAGCAGCGTCACCTGGCCCAGGTGTCCAGCTTGAAGGATCGCTATCCCCACATCAAGTTCCTGCTGAGTGTGGGCGGGGATGCCGACTTGAATGAGGGTAACCAGTATATAAAGCTCCTGGAATCGGGTCAACAGGGTCACAAGCGTTTTGTGGAATCCGCTCGGGATCTCGTGAGGCGATACAACTTTGATGGTTTGGATTTGGCTCTACAGCTTCCGAGAAATAAGCCACGTAAAGTCCATGGCGAGGTGGGTTCCGCCTGGAAGAGTTTCAAGAAGTTCTTTACGGGAGATTTTATTGTGGACACTGATTCGGAGACTCATAAGGGACAGATTACAGCTTTGGTCAAGGATCTGAGTGCTGCTCTTAAGCAGAATGATCTCCTGCTGAGTCTAACTGTTTTGCCCAATGTGAACTCGAGCTGTAAGTTAAATAATTACTCTTTTTAATTCCCACTAACTGGCTTAGAAAAGTAATTAATACTCCGTTCTTCAAAACAACTGATAAAACAGATATTTCCTATTGATTTCTAACTCGTAACTGCATTTTTTTAAGTACCTGCTAAGTCTGTTTTAATGTTTACTAAACTATAAACTTCCCCTCTTTTTTAGGGTACTACGATGCCCCCTCGATTGCCCCCAGTCTGGACTTTATTAACCTTGGAGCCTTTGACTTTCTCACTCCCCAACGTAATCCCGAGGAGGCCGACTTCACAGGACCCTTGTACGAGGCCTTTGGCCAGAATCGTCTCGGTCACTACAACGTCAACTTCCAGTTGGAACACTGGCTGCTCCAGAGAGTGCCAGCTAATAAGCTCAACATTGGCATTGCCACTTATGGTCGAGCCTGGAAGATGACCAAGGATTCTGGAGACTCTGGAGCACCTGTGGTGGCTGCCACCGATGGACCAGCTCCCGCAGGAGCCCAGAGCAAGAAGGAGGGTCTCCTTAATTGGGCAGAGATTTGCCAACTAATGCCCAATCCGGGTAACACCAATGCCCGGGGTCCCAATGCCCCGGTGAAGAGGGTTTTGGATCCCACCAAGCGTTACGGAAGCTATGCCTTCCGTCCTGCCGATGAGAATGGCGATCATGGCTTGTGGATCAGCTACGACGATCCGGACTCTGCCTCCAGCAAGGCTCAGTATGCCAGAGTCAAGAATCTCGGAGGAGTGGCTCTGTTCGATCTAACCCAGGACGATTTCCGTGGCCAGTGCACCAACGATCGATTCCCCATGCTGCGTGCCATCAAGTACCGACTGCTTTAGGAGCTGCAGAGAGGAGAGGAGAGCATGAAGTCATCACTAGCACGCAAATGTCACAAGAAATAATAGGATAAAGGAGGCGCGACGGAGGAACCACAAATGTCACCCGATCGGCGGCCTAAGGCCTAAGGCCTCCTTCTGTGTCTGTCCCTTTTTGCAAATTAATTACAAAGTTGTAAACTAAAATGCGCCGCAAATTAATTCGATGAAGCGGGGGCCCTCCAAGGGAGGAGGGAAGACGAGGGGGGAAAGGGTAAGGTACAGAGAGAAAATAAGTGGTTAGGGAAAAATATATTCAATAAGGAAATATTTTTTTAAGGTGAGTAATAGTAGAGGTAAGTAAGCAGAAAAAATTCTTATAATTTTTTTGGTTGAAATACAACAAAACCTAAAATATACTTACTAGTGAGAAGTGCACCTTAAATTTTAAACAAATTTTTAGATACAAACAGTGCTTATTTAGAAATTCCATTACAAAAAAAAAAAAAACGATAATATAAAAACACCCACTTTTAAATCTTATATAAAAGTGTCTAAAGGTGTGCAACAAAATCACTGGAACAGTTCTTGAATTAATCTTTAAATCAATGAACAGTCTTTCTTCAATAACTTTTAAAGACAAATATATCAATATATTTCTATTTTTTTTGGAATTAAAACATACATATTTTAAAAAACTGTCCTATAATAAAACAGGCAACTTTAATATCTTATATAAAGGTGTCTAAAATTATGCAACAAAATCACTGGAAGAGTTCTTCATTGAATCATAAAATCAATGAATATTCTTCCTTTAATAACTAAAAAAAAATAAAATATATTAATACATTTCCATATTTTTCTGCATTAAAATAAATTAAATATATATAATACAAATTATAATAAAACAGTCCACTTTGAAATCTTTTATAAAGGTGTCTAAAAGTATGCAACAAAATTAGCTATTACTGATTTCTGCTTTTATCAACTGAAAAAATTCTTTAATTAATCTTTAAATGGTTCAAAATTCCTTCTTTAAAACCTACTTCTAGAAAAATATATCAATTTTTTTTAATATTTCCCTTATTTAAAACTTTGCTAATATAGAAACGGGCTTATTATATAAAAAGCCCACTTTGAAATCGTTTTAAAATATGTGTAAAAGTATGCAACACACAATATTACTGCTGATTTTTGCTTAAATTAAATGAAGAATTTCATAATTCATCTTAAATTCATTGATTATTCCCTCTTTAAGAACTTTCGTATATTATAACATTAAAATTCGACTTAAAATCTATATATACCACATATTTCCTATATTTCTCTCTCTGTATCTGTTACCATCTCGCTGCTTTAATTGCCCCTTTTGCATTGAATTGTTTGGCGCCCACGTCTGGGCGAATCGAGCGCTTTATCATCTCGGACCCATCTTGGTCAAATGGCATTTTGCGGTGGTTTTTTATTTAATTTTTTGTTTTTTTGCTGTGCTCAGATTTACAGATTTCGCCACAGAGAGCGAGCTGGAACTGCTGCTGCTGCTGGTGACTCTTTGGCTTTGTGTAATTGGCGCTACATACGCGACCGACCAGATCGCTGGACTCCAGCTCCGATCGCCGATCCATATGCGTACTTGGTCTGCCTCCTCCTCCTCCTCCCCCCTGCTGCAGCTGGAGCCGTGTGTCCACCTCCTCCTCCTCCTCCTCTGTTTACAGAATTGCTGACATACCACCATGCAAAGGTTGCCACTACAGTGAACTGTGGCCACAAGGGAAAGGAAAGGGGATGCATGCGGTTCGGGGGTGTCTGGACCGACTGCCTCGACTGGCGACGACAACGACACGATGTAAGACAACTAAATTAAGTTATTGTTTCTTGGGTTAACAACAAAAAGGAGTCAATGATTTGTAAATACTCTTATTTTAGGAGAAAAACTGAAATAAAACAATAAATTAATAATTTAATATTAAGGTTATTGAATCTTATTTTCGTTAGCAAATTATACAAAATCTTCTTTGATTATTATAGATATTTATGGGTCTTTTTAAAAATATCAATGACCTACTTTTGAATCGATAAAATCTACGCAACTTTACAAGAATGATTTCTAAAGCCCTTAAAAAAATATAGAATGTTTGAAATTTACTAACTAAAAATTTGGCTAACAGAGTCCAAAAAGTCATGTGTAGTTTCTTAAAAAATGTTACTTAATTTCTAGCAAAACATTAAATATTATAAGAAAACTATTTAAATTAAGTAAAGCAATCCTGACGGTATAAAAATGTGAAGGACAAAAATTTTTTTGAAATGTTATTTAATACATGAAATATTATATTAAATAAAATAAAATCAACATTTAATTACAAGTTCCAATTAAAGTAATTTGAAAGTATAAAAATGTAAAAGAAAACATTATTTTATTAATATTATGTAATACATGAAATATTATATTTTATAAATTCATATCTATTTTTAATTACAAGTTCATAATAAAATAATCTAACGCTATAAACATGTATAAAAAATATTTCAAACTTTTACTAAGATTTTAAAATTTTCTGAAACATTAATATTCTTTATTTAAATTATTTTTTAATCATTCTATAAAATATATCCCCATGACAAATCAACTAACCCCCAAAAAAGAGTTCCCCCAACATTCTCTCAATATTTATCTAAAAAAAATCTCTGGTTAACCGGGGGAATTTCATACTTATGAATATGCTCCCACACTTAGCCTGACCACTGTTTTAGCCATATTCAAACCCTTGGAGCCAACTTGAGTCCTAGTTGCTATCTAGGCGGCTTATCTGGGAATCGTGATCTTATTAAGCCGGCCTATACACTCGGAAATTATTTGCAATTGGCGCAATGCCTTATTGGAATGCAAAATATGCCATTAGTGGCAGAAGTCGAGACTTGGCCAAAACCAAAGCTAAAGCACAGGCTTTCCCAGACATAAGAGTTAAGGGCCCAAAGGGCATGGATTTCGGGTTGAAGATGTGGCAAGGAAGGAAGAGAAGGAAGTCTTTGGTTAAGAGCATGCCACTAGCATAGCGTACAAGTTGTAAACACGGCATTGTTTTTGGCCACCGTTCCTTAATATATACCCAAAAACGAGAACTTAAAGTTAAGTGCACTTGGAGAAATTATAGGTGGGCATAAAATTAACTTGGAAAATGTATATATGTTAAAAATTAAACTAGAAATTTTTATATGATTACTATAAAATTAAATATATTGGATATTAGTTTCTATATTAAAAAAATATAAATAGTTATTGGAATAACTATAGGAGTTCTTACAAGGAATTATTCTTTTTTACAGTTACTTAAACACTTTTCAATATATTTAATAAAAAAACAGAAAAGGTTTGAATAGAACAATTCAGCATTTTCTTTACTTATATTATCTTATAAAGTTTATATATATTAGAAATTTAACAAGAAACTTATGCGATTATGTAAAAAATTAAATATATTTAATATTACTTTTATAATTTTAAAATACAAATAGATATTGAAACAACTAGAAAAGTTCTTTCAAAAAATAAGTCAATTTGAAGTTACTTTTTACTTTTCGATATATTTAATAAAAAACTATTTCTAATCAGCATTTTTTTAAATTACACAGTTTATATGTTTTTGAAATTAAACAAAAATCTTATCTAAATATGTTTATATTGGATATTACTTCTATATTTTGAAAATATAAAAAGTTATTAAAACAACTAGAGAAGTTTTTGCAAGAAATTATTTACTTTCGAAGTCACTTAAATACTTTTCAATATATTTAATAAAAACCTTTTTTAATCAGCATTTCCTAACTCAACTTATATTAATTTATAATGTTTATATATATAAGAAATTTTCTAAAAACTTATGCGATTATATGAATAAAAAATATTTAATACTACTTCTATATTGAAAATATAATTAGTTATTGAAGCAACTAGAGAAAGGAGGCATTATTGAATTTAAAAGTTACTTAAACACTTTTCAATACATTTAATAAAAAAACTTTTTTATTTAGAACTTTTGTTTAATACTTAAAGTATTTTAATTTAATTTCTTTAAGTATTTTCAAGTATTTTAAATTACTATTTCAAAATAAAACAAACCCATTTCTTACCCTGCAATCCTGAGCTGATCGTGTTCAAGCTTGGAAATGCTCCTAGTCCTGGTCCTCGTACGAGGACAGAGAGCTGCAGATCTGCCTCAGCTTTGGCTTTGGCTTTGCCTTTGGCTTGTCGCCTCATCTAATTAAGGAGCATTTGGTCCATGGCGGCGTCTACAAGATCTGTTCATGATTATTGCCCCCGGAGACCATATCGCTGCCCCGCGCTGCTCCCTGCGAATGACAAATATGTGCTGCTGCTGCTGTTGCTGCTTCTGCTACTGCTGCTGCTGCTACTGCTGCTGCCTGCCACCGGACTTCTGTTGTCTTCCGAGGAAGCAGCCAGCAGCCGGCTGGAGCTCCTTAAATAAAGATATTTTCGCCCTCATTACGCGCCGTGTCCTTTTGTTTATTTGGCTACCAGGTTTTCTTTTTTTTTTGTTTATTGTTTTTGTTATTTTTTTGGTGGCCGATGAAGTGTCGCTGATTGCGCGTTGCATTGTTTTGGCCAGGTCGAAACGGTGATCTTGCGATTGGCGATAAAGACTGGTCAGGGATTTTGGGGTTTGTTATTCAACGATATGATAAGCTGCCTTGACTCCAGCTCGATAAGGATTTCCTTGGAAAAGTTGCCATAGTTTTTTATTCAGGATTAGAATGAGTAAGTAAGTCGCAGGCACAGTTTCTCACACAATGAACTTGTTTTACTGCAGGCTATACGAGGACCTGCTCCTTTGTTATCGCTCTGCTTGCCCAGAGCTTTGCATTTTTATTGCTTTGTTAATTTTAAATAAGCCACGCGACTTTATGTTCGTATATATGTATATATATATATGACCGTCGTTAACGGAAGACGACTTGGCTGGAGCTTCACTCCGAATTGAGCTGTTCCAAGGATCGTTCTCATCCAATTGTCAGCGGGTTGTCAACCAAAATGATTTACAGATGATGATCTTCGGATTTAACCAGGTCCCAAGTGGCGCCACAGCATCTCAAAGGTAAAGGTGCACATCTTGTGGGAGAAGTTGGTAATATGATGCCTTGGGCTTAAGATGGGAGACTCTGAAATGCTCTTTAAATTTATTTAATTAAAATATATAAATTCAACAAAAGTAAAGATGCTAAATATTTATTTAACTAAAATATATAATCAAGAAAAAAACTGCTAAATAATACTTGCTAATAATGCTAAATAAAAATAATAAAAAATAAGTAAAAGCTCCTGCGACTTGTAAAATATTTATAAGTCTTTATAATTAGTTATTAACTTAAAATCCTTTTCAAATCCAACTTTAAATAACTTTTAAAGGATTTGGACTTTAAATACTTCACAAACAATTAAATATAACCAATATTTATTTCTAAAATATATAAATAAACTCCTTAAAGAGTATCTAAATACATATATTCCCCATCAACATCGTTTAGAGCCAACACAAGTTTACAGATTTTTAACGCCCATTTCGTGAATTCCTCTGACCACAATTATTATGAATACCAAACACAAAAAAACAAAAAAAACCAAAAAAACAAGTCTTTAACCATTCTGAACCATTTCTGTTCTCCTCTGTTTTTATTCATAAACAAGCGACAATAAAAATGTGCCATAACAAGCTAAGGTTATTCTCGTTTAACGAAATAAACAACTCATAAAAATATGCTACACAAAAACAAGAACAACGAAGAAAGTTTTGTTTATATTTTCTGTAAATTTTTGTTCGCACCAATTAAATTCAATTAGCTGTCAGCAGCAGCAGAGGAGACTATACTATATATATAGTCCGATGTGATAGATAACCCCGAACGCCACCTACTAAATCCATGGATCTGCGTGTGTCTGCGGCTAGCTGTAGCGCCACTGCCTCATAAAAGGTTAGTTTAAACAAATAAACACGTGGAATTTAATGAAGAAACGTGTGTGGCTCTATGGATTATATGGTTCTGTCTGGTCTATGGATAAAGAGCGTAAAAGCGATACAAAACTGGCGGGATGATATGTTAATGCCATAAGTGGTGATTATAAACAATAAACTAAATAAGATAGAGAAAATAGAAACATTAAGGATTTTTAATTCTATAAAAATATAATAATATAAAATAGCATTCTAAATAAACCAAAAAGTAATTAATTATATACTATAAACCAAAAAAGGTAGAGAAAATTGAATCATACAGGATTTTGAGTTATAAAAAACATAATTTATAATTCTAAAAAAATCAAGAATTAATTTTAATTGATAAATATTTCATATTATAAATCGGAATTGATATCTGTAAATAGTTTATAAATGTAACAGATACAAATAAGATTTATGAGTGAAATAAAAACTACTTTCGAAAAAATTAAGCTGGGAATTTTAAGCAAGAAATTAGATTACCTTTTTAAAGACTAGTAACAAAATAAATTTGTTTAGGCAATTATTAAATTTTTTTATTGAAATTAATTCTTATTATTAAATTTTTATAAAAAAAAAAAAAAAAAATATAGAATAATAATCATTTTCCACTTTTTTATTTAAAGGTTAAGCTATAACCGTTTTTATCAATTTTTAAAAGATTAATTGAAAATAAGAGTTATAACTCAACTTTAAAGTAAAAATTGAAAAATAATAATTATTCTACAATGTTTTCTTAACATAAATTTAAAAAATTGAATTGAATTTTTGTATAAAAATGTAATAATTTGAATTAACTTAAATTGTTTTGCGTATAATTTGAAAACAACACTAATAGTATAATTTTTAGTTTTAAAAATTATAACTATTACGATTATTGCTATTTACTTTTATGGTATTTGTTGGTAAAGCTTACTCTTTGGTTAAGAAAAATCATTTTTAATATTAATTTTAAATATTTTTGGCACTAAAAAAATATTTACTATTTAACAAGCTAATTTTCAAAAGGGGGTTTTTGCAAGAAAGAAAACAAACATAATTATTAATATCAAATTCAATTATTTTTGGCATTAAATACAAGTTCACTAATTAAGAAGCTCATTTTCAAAAGGTTTTTAAAGTGTTTTTTTATAAGAAAAGAAAAGAAAAATAATTATCAATATTAAATTAAATTGTTTATGGCATTAAACAAAAAATTACCAGTTTAAAAACTCTTTTTCTGGAGGGTTTTAAAATGTTTTTTTTTTAAATAAACCCTTTTTTGCTCATTTATTCCTAGTCTGTGTTTGATTTCTTATTAAAATCATTTTTAATTCATAAAATTTCTATCATTTTCTCCTACTTAAACTATAACCTACACATATCTGATTCCTTATTCCTATTCCATCTACAAACCTGAAAAATCGCACAAAACAGCATCAAAAAAACAAACAAACAAATTGCCAAAGACTTGTGGTCACCAAGGAATGTGCATAAACATTTGCAAAACTTTTGATTGCGGCACTAAAAATAAAAACGCCCTGCAGTCAATCCCAAGGAGACGTGTGAAATCGTATTAAAACAAAAACTAAAACTGGATGCGATTGGTGGCATCGAAGGGGGGCCAGAAGGGGGAGGTGGAGGTTGTCGACGCGCCTAAAGCAAACAAATAAACGCTGCAACTAAATGGCCAACTAACAGCATCAAAAACATCATCAACATCCAACATCGACGGAGACGGGCGGCACGCTTTAGAAATTTAATTAAATCGTTGGGGAGAAACAATAAAAACTACACCCGCCGACCCGAGCGTGGACTTTTATTACGCACTGTGCGCACTATGTGCAATAACTCAAAAAATACTTTGCCCCGCGTATCATTAAAATCAAAAATCACCCAAGCTGGGTGGGATTTCTGTCGATTTGAGCGAACTGTTGGCACTGCTGATCCCTGATCCTGTGTGTGTGACTAGCCATAAAAATGTTTAGATGCACAAATAAACACTACGCTGAGCAATCGTTAAATATCGCCCCCATTAGCCATACGCTCACCAAAAAAAAAAAAAGGCAATTCCTCATTGCGTTTGTAAACATTTAGGGAAAACTAAGAGATATTGAAGATATGATGAGATGAGATGTTAATAACATTGAAGAAAACTAAGAGATTTTGCTTTGTGGAAGTGATGTATTTGCCATTGGATTGTTATGAGTTTGGAATGAAGAGAGAGAGAGCTCTTTAAAGTTAGCATGTACTTAGAGTTTATTTAATTGATTTTAGTGATGATTATTAAAAATATTCTGTTGAACACTGCCTTACTTTATTGCAAAAATTGGTAATTCACAGTAACAGAAGACAAAATTACTACACAATTATAAAATTATAATCAATTCAATTAAGAAAAAGTTAACTATTTTGTTGAAGTTTATATTGCATATGATAT
The DNA here is from genome assembly GCA_008042575.1 of Drosophila watanabei. NCBI lineage: Eukaryota > Metazoa > Arthropoda > Insecta > Diptera > Drosophilidae > Drosophila > Drosophila watanabei. The sequence goes on from VNJS01005439.1 coordinate 85,328, forward strand.
GATCTTTGTTTTCACCCATTTTTATTTATTTTTATAAATATGAAATATGATATGATCTTTGGTTTAATTTATTTTTATTTACTTTATAAACATTAAATATGATATGATCTTTGGTTTAACCTAATTTTATTTACTTTATAAACATAAATACTGAAGAATAACTCTTAAATCTAGTCTGGTGAAATCCATTTTGTCTTTGAATCCGTACTTGGGAACTATAAGTGTACTTACTCTAAGTAACTTTTGATGGTAGGGTTTTCTCATAGGTGTTTTTTAGGATCTTAAGGCGTCGAATGGGATCGAAGTTTTTGAATTACAACTAGGAAGAGAAATCTCTTTAATGTAAACTTGTACTCAAAGATTAATCAATAATTTTCAGTGATCACTTTTATTTTTTTTTTTTACTGTATTATTATACTTGAACTAAATTTATCAATGATAAGCTTTAAATAAAATAAAAAAAATAATATAATTTTTAAAACTGTAATAATATAAAAATATATTAGCCCTCAAATTTGCATTAAAATAATTCCTATAAACCAAAAAATGCACCATATTTGATTTAGACAAAACCAGTGAATCGTTGAACTCATAGTTGGGAATCTTAAAACATTTTAAAGGTGTATCCGAATATAGAGTTCATTTTTATTTATAAAAAAATCCTGGAATAGATATTTAACAAAGGTCTCCATCATAAGCTTTCAGTTGATTCCCACTTTTACTAAGATTAACCCAGGAAACTTTGTATTGATAGTAGTTTTTTAAGAACAAAAATTGAATATTGTTATAATAAAGAATAAATAAAATATCTTAAAAAAGATATTTAACAAAGGTCCTAATTATGAACTTTTAATTATTTTTACACTTTTACTAGGGTGAACCATAAGAAACTTTGTATTCAAAGTGATATTTTATAAATAAACATACATTTAATTTTATAAAACAACCTATAAAAAGTTTCCTATAAGTTGTAATTATATTCATTCAACTAAGTTTTAAAAAATTTAAAAATTATTACCAAATATAGAAGGCAATCCCTTCCCATCACCTTGAGCTACCATGAAATCCTTGAGTCAATCAGTGCAAACGCAGCCTTATCTCTCGCTTCACATGGCAGCCAAAAGGAAAATGGTTCAAAGGGAAACCCCTCTGCTTTCCCTTTGGAAAATTAGTATGCAACCCTTTCAGTGTTGATAAAAAAAAAAAAAAGAAAAGAGAAACGGTAATGTCAAGCGTGGTTTAGCGATACGTCATCATGATTTGGCAAATTTGACAGGCGAAAACGTCGAAAGAAAAGGAAATCGCTGGGGAAAAGGGGTGCTGCTGATGCTGATGGGGTTTGCTTTTTGCATAAATTGCTTAACAATTGAGCAATGTATGTTTATATACCGATACTCGGCTCATTCACTCATTCACTCATTCAAAGTATTCAATCGGTTTGCCCAACTGACAGCAGCTGATTGATTAAGGCAATGATTTGCCAGAAAACCAACTGCAACAACACTTTGACATCCTTTTTTAAGGGTTTAGTTTCCCATATTTAAGCTGAGCTTGCGTGTCCTGGACAGATTTCTCATTTGCTCGCAAATCGAACTGCCAACTGTGTGCGGGGAAAAGAAATAGTTGGACAAATTGAATCTACAGAAAATAAAAGAAGTAAAAAATTAAATTATCATTTGCCGTTGCATCATTCTTAATTCGTTTTGGCGCTGTACGCGTGCGCACGCAAATCTTAAGTCCCTAAAAGGAGTTCCCTTCCCTCTCCAGGATTCGGTGGTGAGGTGAGCTCCTGCTGGGTAACAAACACAAGCGACTGACATAATCGTGATATATTGGCACGCAGGTCAGTTGGAGAGCTCAAACAAAATCGAAATCGGAAAGGTAACAAAATAAAACTAAGAATATAAAAAAAAAGATATAAAAAGGGACCAAAGTAAGCCTTAGGAATATGTTTTAAAATTCTCCAAATGTTCCTCAAAACATTTAATATAATAACTATAAAATTAGTCAAAGAAAGCCTTTCAGAATATGTCTTCAAATTCTCTAAATCTTCCTTTAAACATTTATTATAATAACTATAAAATTAGTCCGTTTTATTATTAAGTTTTTTATTACCCTTTCAATTTAAATTAAAACAAAAGGTAACAAAAAAGCTGAGATTCTTAAAGATTGTGAGTAAAAAGGAGAGCAAAGAAAGCCTTAAGAATATGTCTTCAAATTCTCGAAATCTTCCTTAAAACATTAAATATAATAACTATAAAATTAGTCAAAGAAAGCCTTAAGAATATGTGCTTAAATTCTCTAAATCTTCCTTACAACTTTTAATATAATTACTATAAAATTTTTCAATTTTATTTTTAAGTTTTTTATTACCCTTTTAATTTAAATTAAATTTAAACCCGAACCAAGGCTCCATCCCCTTAAAAAACCCATCCATCAAGGACACACACTCTCAATCGCATATGGCAAATAAAAACGTCATCGATCAGAGGAAAAGCTGGCAGGATATATTATGCTATATGTTGGGCAACATAAAATTGAAAAGAAAATCGCTGACAAATTAAAATGCAGAGCCAATAGAAAGCCCAATGACGAATGCCGAAGGAATTAAGATGGATCACATGACTCAATGACGGCGATAAAAAAAAGGAAAGGGAAAAAGAAAAAGGACAATCGCAGAGTTCAACTGGCTCACAAAAAAATACCAAACAACATCTTCCAGATGCAATTCCCGGGGAAGTGATTCAGCAGTTTTGGCTACCTACAACATTATAGACTTCTATATAGTCATGGTCATGTCACTCACTCTCCAGTCAGCGGCAGCCGCCAAAAAGAGTTTGAATTTCAAAATTGAATCGAAACGAAGTAAATGACGTTGAAAACTTGGGCATTAAAATGCCTTAATGGTTAATATAGCATTTCAGTCTTGTCTCGGTTCTTGTAAAGTCATGGCGCCACAAGAAATCATTCTGCCTCAGCCCCTGAAAACTAAAACAGGATATGAGCGCTGGCAATGAGTAGCATGTAGCATGTGGCAAATCATTTATTATGTTTAAATTTTTAATAAATATTCTCCCCAGTGCACACACTATAGTTCCCCCTTCGAAATCCTTTGTTGGGTGCTTCTTTAATCAGCACAGGAATCTGATACTTGTACAAAAGGCTTTCTTTGTAAACACACTTCCTGAACTTTACCCAGCAACCAGGAAGGAGCGGGGACGGAGGACGAAGGACCTGTGCGCATATTTACACATATGAAAAACATGTTAACCAGAAAATTAATTATAAAATTTTCACAAAACCTTAACAATGTCTACAATATGGCGTTGATTTTACTCAAACAAAAACTAACTAACTGTTCCGGGACAATGCCTGGGCGTGGGAGTGGGAGTTGTAAGGATGTACGGATGTGTGTAAGCCATACAGGATCCTAGAAATTTTTGCCAAATAAATAATTGGTATTTTTTTGTAACAAGTTTGGTAAAAAAGAAAGGTTATTAGAATGTAGGAAATTATACAAATTGGAAGGTTTCCCTAGGATATACTTCTAAAAGCGGTACTAAAAAAGTTTAGAGTAAAAATTCCTATCAGAAGATTATTTAAAAATATATATATTAAAACTAATTTGTAAGATCTATACAATAAAAATGATCAAATTACAAAAGGTAAAATCTAACTAAATAATAAATAATTATAACAATACTTCCAAATAAAGAAAAAATCTTAAGAACTCCTTAAATGTTCTGAGGAGTCTTAATAAAATGTTAAAATAAATATTCTCTATTATTTCACTTACTCAATAATTTTATTCCTAATTTTCTTATTAATAATTACTTTTAATTTCCCCAAAACTAAACCCTATCCTTCATACAACACCCTGTATTTCCCCCAATAACTAGTAGACTTTAGTCCTTGCCTTCAAGAGTTCAGAGAGTGAAAACCATATACATTACACATCCTTGCACTCGTCGCACTTCCAGTTATAGACATTGTTTGATGGAGCAGGACACACATAATACCGAGAGGGGGTAATCGGGAGGAAGGACCTTCCCCTCTCTGACAAAAGGCGGTACAAAAAAGTGGCTGCTGTAATTCATACTTCCTTCAACGTATAAGAAAATTTACAATTTCTTTTCTTTTCGGCAAGAAATCCTTACTTGCCACTTGCCACCACCACCAAGCCAGGGGCTAAGCAGGAAGGATATGGATATTGTGCTGCTGCGAAATTAAACAGGGAGAGAATCCTTGGAGAAGGAGGAGGAGATGATGGAATGCCAAAGAAACGTGCACAAGTTGCGGTTTGTTTTCTCTCTCAGGGAATCCTGAATCCAAAGTCTGAGTTTTAACGGATGCAAATCTTGGAATTTTTCTTATTCATGCGGGTTTTCAAGGGGGGAGGATGGATATAAATAGAAGCTGTAAAGGATGTTTATATAAGTCGGTTAATTGGCATAGTTTTTTTGTAGAGAATATATATAAATTTACTCAATTCTTATACTTTAAGTAATTCTTATTAAGGCATCTTTATATCCCTGAAATTTTCCCACCAACTGTTGCCCAGCTTCGACAGCTGTTGTCACCTGTCTTTAACCTCAGAAACTGTAAATCTCGTTTCGAAAAAAATAAACCAAAATATAATAAAATAAAATTGATAAAAAAATAAATACGAAAATGTGAAACCAAGCAAAGGCTGGTGCTGAAATTATGATTAACATAATGTGTGGTCTGCGCCCACATAACGGTTTTAAATCGGGACAAGGACCCGCAGACCGTATTATATATATTATATGGCACATAAATAACGGATCAGATTGCATTCACATATATATATATTCTGTTTTATTATCATAATGAGAAAAATTATGAAAAATTATGCTAAAGGCAAGACGCAGAGGAGGGTTGAAATAAAAGTATCGAATTAGCGAAATAATATCAGATAACCTCAGTTCCTCACGGCACTACAACTACAACTACAACAAAAAATCCAAGAAAATAAAAAAGAATTATGGAAAAAATTCCACTTGAATTGCCAGCCGGCATGCTGGCGCTCCTTCAGCCCAGGACAACAACAAAAGGGGAAAGAAGGATATTATACAATATCTGAGAGATTGCTGTAATCATTCGCCGGATAGTTCGCAAAGTATCTGTATCTGTGTCAGCTGTCGCCACAGCCACATATGTAAGCCTTTCGCTAATCTTTTTTTTTTTTGTTACCAAGAGATAGTTGCATGTTGTTGCGATATTTATAAGTAGTTATCCTTTCAGCCACACAATGGCACTGCCACAAGAACTCCCCTCTTTTTCTTTTGCTTTTTCTCTTCTCTTTTTTTGCCTGAGTGCATTAGAATTGCCGCCGAGCCACTCAAGGACTTATGAAATAATTTTTTTTTCCCCTACTTGCCATTCTTTCTCTCGGTTTAAGTAACAAAGAAGGTTCTTTACTTTTTTGTGTGTTGTGAACAGCGGATTTTGTTTGCGGCTTCTGCGGGTTTCCTCTGTTGTGTAAAAATTGCATTCGAATTGACAAACAATTCGCAGAGTATGAAGGTAAATTAATCAGCTGAGGGAGCACCTGTCGGTATCAGGTTTTTAGAGGAGAAATACTTAAAAAAGAGGGGATTAGAGGGAACCAAAAAAATCTGGGGAATAAATGTTATAAATCCTTAAACTCTAACTTTTTTTCTCTCGAAAAAAAAATCAATATAAACTTTTCCTCCTAACTAATGGCTCTCCCATTGCTGACCCATAACCCAAGCCTTTCCACCTGCTCACCAGTAATTCCTCCTCCCGAAACCCCTGCCCCAACCCAAACCCTCATCACACCCACCTATACAGAAGGTAAAAAAAAAAAAAACAGAAATTAAAAGCACAAAAAATGATAAGCCATAAATTGCCCGCCCAAAAGTCTCAAAAACAAATACGAGTTCTCCTCCGCAACCAAAGCAATTAAAGATGCGATGAGGTGCTGCTGAGGTACCTCGTCCTAGAGTATCTTTGGAGGCTGTAGATACAATTAAAAGTACAATTTTTCATATGCAGCGGCAGTGTGCTGTGTGTGATTGCAGCTGCGTATCTGTTGGGTTAATTCGTATCTATACAATCGATCGAACCATTTGCCGATTGCAACAAGAAACAGTTTCAATTAGAAAAAAAAGTCTAGTTATAACTATTAGAAGGCAGTTCAAGGGGAAAGGTGGGCGGCCTGCTTAGATTTGGGGGTGTAGCCATTGTAATCTTTGTTATGCAATTAATTTTTTGGTGTAGAGTGTAGACTTTTGGAGGGTTTATTGAATATGTTGTTGAGTTGGAGAATTTGTTTGGAGAATTTGTTTGGAAAATTTGCTTGGAGAATTTATTTGGGGAATTTGTTGGAGAGTTTGTTGGAGAATTTGTTGGAGAATTTTTTAAAGAATTTGTTGGAGAGCTTGTTGAAGAATTTGCTGGAGAACTTTTTGGAATTTTTTTGAGAATTGTTGGAGAATTTGTTTAGAAAAATTGTTGGAGAATTTGTTGAAGGATTTGTTTGGGGAATTCGTTTGGAGAATTTGTTGGAGAATTTATTTGGAGAATTCATTTGGAGAATTTGTTGCAGAATTTGTTTGGAGAATTAATAGGAGAATTTGTTTGTGAATTTGTTGGAAAATTTGTAGAAGAATTTGTTTGGAGAATTTGTTGGAGAATTTGTTGTAGAATTTGTTTGGAGAATTTGTTTGGAGGATTTGTTGGAGAATTTGTTTGGAGAATTTGTTGGAAAATTTGTTTGTAGAATTTGTTTGGAGAATTTGTTAGAGAATTTTCTGGAGAATTTGTTTGGAGAATTTGTTGGAGAATTTGTTGGAGAATTGTTGAAAAGTTTGGAGGATTGTTGACTTTTTCATACAAGAACTTTTGTTAGCTCAATGTAAAGCCAGTTTATTTAATACTCTTAAATAAGAACTTAAATATTTAGCCAAAAAACATACTAATCTCTGCCTGAAGACAATTGTTTTCAACAACGCCAAAAGGACTCATCAGTAGACTGAGTTTTTAATTTGATAACAATATTTTGTACTTAACAAATATTTAATTCATTTTATATAAATAAAATTATAATATATTTAATATCATAATGAACGTAAGTTTGCAAAGAATTTTGAATACATTTTTGAGGACTCACGTTTAGGAAAACTTTTCTTTCTGCAATATTTTAATTTGTTTGCAAATTTGTTGAATTAAAGTAGACACAAGCTTGTTATATTTTATAAAATTTTTAAACTATTTAAAATTTCTAAATAAGGTATGTATTTTATACGAAAACATTTTCTTTAATATTAAAATAAAACTTTTTTATGAGATCTTTAATTATAATTTAGTAAATTTCTAAGACAACTGATTTAATAACATGAAATAATAACTTAAATAATCCAATATAAAATCCCTTCCTTTATAAATAAAATTCCAAAATTATTTTCTAGAGTATTAAAACTCTTTACACTTATAATTCCCAAGTTCTAATTCGCTAGTTCCGCTTGCGTGTTGCCAACTGGCGAGCGTTGCCAACTAATTCGATTTGTTTGGATGGCCATTAAATGCATAAAGGATCATCGCGTTGCAGATCTCTCGCTCGCGCTTGCGCTTGCGGTTTCTGCTTTTGCTGCTAACATATGTTGCATTAATTGTTCATGTTTGCCTCAAAAGCAACTCGTGTTCAATGGGTTTTATTGCTGCCCGACACACACACAAACAGCGAAACAAAACAATCTTTTCTGTTTCTTTTTTAAGCTGAAGAGCACCTCCAACAGCAGCAGCGGGCACGAAACAAATGAAAAGAAAAATTGCGCACAAAACATTTTTCATTACGTGATTTTCGAGCATGCCAATGGCAGGCCGGCGGGAAAGGGAAAAGGAACGGAGGCGAGGGGCTCCTTGCCCAACAGCCGAACAGCCGAACAACCGAAGTGGCGACAGCCGGCAAAGTGCCATGTATACAACAGGAACACGGGAAGGGGTTAACAGCAGCTATAAGGATCCGATCTGAACCCCAAAGCGATCGTTTATGCTGAAAGAAATAATGTGGGACTAAAAATATAAGCAAATTTTTATAAAATAAGTAATAATGTCTTCGATTTGACATTTGGAAATAAAACAAATTTTTAATAAAATAATAAATATGTAATGATGTTTTCGATTTCACATTTATTATATTTATCGATATTTATCGATTTATATAGAACAATTTATTTAACTTAGCAACGTTTTTATTTTGCATTTGAAATAAAAACCAGATTTTTATAGAATTATAAAAATGTAATAATGTTTTCGACTTCACATTTATTTTATTTATCGATATTTATCGACTATATCAAACAATTTATTTTATTTAGCAACCTTTTCAAAACTTGTGAAATTATTGTACAAATTATCTCAATATTTACCATTAGTGGGATTTTGCTTCCCTTTTTATTTCGTTTCATGTAGAAAACGATTTTAAAATTACATCGATAATTTTCGATTTATTGATTTTCGATATTTTCTTGAATTTTATTTTATAAATTTTTTATTGAAAGTTTCTTTCTCTTCTGGTATTAATATCATCTTCTTGATCTTAGCTTTTTTATCCCAAAACTCAATTGATTAAAACCAATAATTTTTTTCTGAGTGTACAGCTTTTGGGTTTCGCCTTTGGATCTTCGCCCTGCCTTTTGCATTCCCACACGCGATCGCAATCGCAGTCCAAAAGCCAAAAGATACAAGCCAAGTCGAGCCAAGCAGCTAAACAGCAGATACAAATGTATCTATGAGCTGCAGTCGCGACTCGCGACTCAATTACAATTTATTAAAAGCCGCGCAAACTGATTTATAACCAGCGAGTCATCGAAGGAAGATGCAACCAAGGGATGCCTAGATTTTTTTTCCTATAACCAAAGACAGTGGGGTTAGGCTTAAGATACTAAGATACTTCAGAAGGACCTCTTAAATATTTTATTACTTTTTGTAAAAATAATATTAATGCATTATATAAAATATAATGAAAAATATTAAAGCTCTTTTTTAAGATATAAATAAAAAGTATCTAAGTTATAATGTGATTATAAGTATTATTTAAGTTTATTGATATTTCTAAAGATATTAACAACTAAGCAAGTTTTACCTGAACTTCTTTAGCATATTATTAACTTGGTTTTGAGAAAATATTGTAAGTAATTAATTTAAAATATTACGGAAGCTCTTAAGGCATTTATTAGAGCTAAAAATAAATAGTAACTAAGTTTTAAAACTAAGTAAGTAAATTTAATTCAAGATTATTCAAACTTTTACATTTTTTTAGATTAATAGATATTTATACTTGTTCTTCTTTGAATTTCTTTAAGTTTCCTATTATTTAATTTGTTATTTTAGATTAATAGATATTTATACTTTTTCTTCTCTAATTTCTTCAAGTTTTCTATTATTTTAACCTTATTTTTCCCTATGATTTCCCAACTGTTATCCCATCGTACCCCTTGTTCACGTGTCTGCAAAGTTGACGTAGTGTCTGGCGGGTTTTCGCTTGCCTTGTTTCGGGCCGTCCGTCTATGGTCTATGGACCAAATCCCATATCCCCCATCGGTGGGGGCAAATTGGCGGCTTATTTGTGTGTGGAAATTGCCTGCCATGCCGCGGATTTCGCTGTTGCTTCTGCTGAGAGCCCTCAAGTGGCCGAAAGATTGGGAGTCGAGAGTTGAAGGTACACACACAGGTAAAGGCAAAAAGGTGGAACTCGAAGTGGAGCCTGAACAATATGGCGCCTGGGCCGCTGGTGGTGACAGTTGCTTGTCAACAGCATACACGATCCTCTAGGAGATCCCTCTTTAACAGGGGAAGAGGATCATGATCTATGGGGCCAGACAACAGCTACAATGAAAGAGAGCTGTTAGATGTTCCACAGATGATCTATGGCCATGGTCATGGTAAGAGGTTCCCTGGGAAAAGGGTTTAAAGAAGGTAAAAAGTAAGCTGTTCTTACAAGGATCTTGGATCAGGATTATAATAATTTTAAGCTGTTTTATTATTTATAGAATTTTTTACATCATTTCTTTAATTTATTTTAAAATCTCCTTTACACCGTCTTTTCAATAACTTTCGCTCTTATTTATTTCCATTATAATTATAAGACCTCATCCCATATTTTCGATTTCTTTGCTGTTCCCATGATTAACCCAGTTTCAAGGGATCTTTCAGAACTCCGCCCCTCAAATAACTCTGATTTATTGTCAACCAGTTTGAGGCCGAAGCCCCAAAATAACAGTTATGTATTGAGAGAGAGAGAAACCCTTTAATAAAAATCAAAATGAATGCATTTAACACAAAATATGATTGCCACAATTTAAGTCTTCAGAGAAGGAGAAACCTGAACAAACCCTCAATCAGCTAAACGTTGCACGTTGCCAGTGAGAAATTAACGAGAATTAAGCGACCTGCCCACCTAATGCTCCAGATACAGCGACACATATCCTTATTTTCGGGACTGCCGACGAACCTAGCAATCAACAGCATTCCTTTTAATTTCAACTTTTTGCAAAAAAAAAGTCCAAATCAAAACCAATAATAAAGTTAAATCGATAATTGAGGTCAGGTCGAAGAAGAAGGTATTTCTCAGATGCGGATTCAAGATCTTTTTGGGGCCTTTGGCGTAAATACATACGTGATCGTTTAACTGTAAATTAAATATAATTTACCAATAATCATAATCACAATATATATATGCAGTTTCTCTGTCTGATCCGCCGTGATTTGATCCCCTTAAGCCAGACGCATAAATCATCATCTGGCGTATATATATGTTCCTTTTCTGGATCGATAACTGTCCAAACGCGCGCCTCGCAGCTGATGGTCTGCAAAAATTCATAAAAAAAGAGAGCGAAGCAAAATACAAAAAAAAAAGAGAATAAAGAATTTTCTGGGTTCGCTGATCGATTGGTTTTTGTATCTTTTTGTTGCGAGTATCTCACGCTCCTCTGATGAACGTCTGCCCGGCTGCGCGCTATAATTAAATGCTAAAATCGCATAGAGCGAGGCGAGATACTGTGGCATATGTTAGATCAAATTGGGGCTCAAACAGAACACAACAAAAATATTAATCTGCGAAGCATAAATGCTTTTGTGTAGACAGCAATTAACCAAAGGCACACATCCTATGTCGATGATGATTTTGGTGTCTAAATTGATGGCAAACATCAATAATAGAACTTCCTGTTATTTGAAAGGAAATAGTGTCAAATTAATAAAGAAAATTAAAAAAGAAATATAAAAATTTGTAGTAAAAGTTTTAATATTTCTTTATTAATTTTCAATTTTTTTGAAACCTTATTTTTATTTATTTTATTTATCTATTTTTTTATTTATTTATTTAAAAATCTTCTGAACATGTTCTGTTTCAAGCTCCTTCTTTTGTAATTTCACTCTTATTTATGCCGATTTAATTTATAAAACATTGTCCCAGACATTAATCCGAGAATCATAAATTTCTTTATGTAAATAGCGAGAAGTGTGACAGAGAGTTTCGGTTTATAAATCGAACAATATTAATAATTATAGTATTATCTGTTATTTAAAGCCTAAAATGCTAAATTTTTTACCTATATTAATATTAAAAAATAAATAATTTAAATAATTTTGTATATTTTTTCAATATTTTAAAATGTATCTAGGAAAAAATATATAAAATGTCTGAAGGCCTTACTCGTTCTAGCTTAGATTGTTGGCACAAGGAATTTATTTAAATCATTACAATAAAAATAAATAAATAAAATACAACTTTATGCTGATAGCTCACATATATAATTTTTTTATAGAAGGGACTCACATCTCACTCATCATTAACCCATGATCTCCTTTCAGCATTAAGAGCTCCAGTTTTCACTTAGTTCCTGGTGGAATTTCTAGTTTAAAGCCAGTGGGAAGTTATCATATGATTCAAAGGACACTTGTAGGCTTGAAACTGTGTTCCCTTAATAATTTCTAGTTCTTAAAATAAATCCCTTGTCGAATTTTAAAGAAAATACAATACTCCTTTAATTAAAATTAAGTAAATAAATCCGATTGTTTTAACCAACATGCCTGAAGGCCTGTGTTGCTCTGCCTTAGTTTATTCCAAGAAGTAATTAAATTTTTTATTGAATTGCTTCAAGGGAAAATATATAAAAAATTTGTATTTATTTATTTATTTATCTAAAGCTTAAAACTAAGGGTTAGTGACTTTTAAATATAAAGGAAAAAGCTACAAATTTAATCCAAAATCAATTCACGTAAGAACTTACCTCAGTGAGTTGGGTTTCTAATTAAAATAAATATATATTTACCTAAACAAAATATTCAAGCGCTGAAAATGTTCCCTAGCTTTAAATTTAAATCCAATTTAATCAAGGCTTTAACACTTCAACCAATTTTACCCAGAATGAAATAAATTTAAAGTCTTTAATGGGCAGCCCAATTTTCGACAACCCACTCTGAAAATACTCCGCCAAAAGTACAAATGAAAACAACAGTTTGTGGCTTTATTATTTTTGCAATAATAATTTATTATTATATATTATTTTTAAACTTTTTCGCATTTTTTTGTTACGGTTGTTGTGGTTGTTGGTGTTGTTGTTGTTGTTGTTGTTATTGTTAGCCTGTTTTGTCGTTTGCTGTATTATTTTAATCGTATTTATTATAATAATTTCTGTGTGTTTTTGCACAATATTTCGTGGCGCTATTGTTGCTGCTGATTCGGGGAATTATTATTTGTTCTTTGACTATTGTTTATGACTAAAGTTAATGTTTTTGTGTGTATATATATAGGGTGTATATATAATAGCATATGAGAAGCGTTTAAATAGTTTTTAATGTCAATTTCTGATCATTTTCCTTCCACATTTGTTTTTTTTTTTTCTTGCATTTTTGTAACATATTTTTGTTGAATGATGGTTTCGTTTAGCATTTATTATTTATTATTATTAGTATTTATTATTAGATATATATATAATATGAATTATTGTTTACCGCCTAGGCAAGTGAAATACTTGAAGTTATTTATGTTTTAGATGCTAGTTTTTACGGCCTGCTGCTAAAAGCTAGTGAATAAATTAAAATCTTAGCCTTAAATAAAATAAATCAAATATTTAAAAACACTAAAAAGCGGCTCGTAAAATGTCTCATTTGTTTACTTTTTTTAAATTCCTAAATAACTACGTGTTTTGCATTTATTATATATATATATATAGATAGATGTTACAATTATATATATACTCGAATTGAAGCTATATTTTAGGGTTTATAAGCAATGCTAAAAATGGTTTTCTTATTCCTTTTTTTTGGGTTGTTAAATGCTAGGTTTTTGCCAATTGTTTGCTGCACAATTCTTTAATAAAAAGTCTTTTTATATCGTATGTATTTACAACGTAACTGTAAGCTTATGGGATCTAAGCACTCTATATGGTTATATCGGAAGTTCTTGCATCGTTTCTCTATATGATTTTTCTATATTTACAAAATGGCCTCACCAACGTTTGCAACGTTCTCAAAATTCTTACTTTTTTTTAGCTTATTAGAAAGAATTTTCTTTTTTTTTATTTATTTACAAAGTTTGCCCTCAAGAGCAGCCGCCGATTTGGGATTGCACTCTGAGATCAAATATATATATTTGTATATATCCTGTTCACCTTCACCTGTTCAGGTGCTTAATTGGCGCTGCCGAAGAGCACGGAGTTCTTGTAGTAAGCCGTCGGTCGCTCCGACAGCGGACTCTTGACATCCCGCTCGGCATTGGCCGCCCGCGTTTTGCGCTCCATTTCCAGTTCCTGGGCCAAGGATTCTGAAAGGATAATAAAGGGAAAATAAGGAAGATTTTTTAGTAAGATTTTAGGGCAAGTTTTATGACATTTTACAAATAAAAATATAAATAAATACGGTTATTTTCAAAGATTATATATTTATTTATTTAAAGTACTCACCGGAATAATTCTGCCAGAATGCTCCAGTGGCCATTAAATCAATTCCCGGATAGCTCCAAGGACCTTTGCCATTACTGGCAGCCGCTGCTGCTGCTGCCGCTGCTGCTGCAGCCAGGCTACCCTCTGCAGCTGCTGCTGCTGCTGCTGCCACAGCTGCGGCGGATGCGGATGCAGAGACAGCAGCAGATCCACTTGGCGGCCGTTCATCTCGCTCGCGACTGCCACAACGCTGCTCCTCGTCCTGGGCGCCCAGAGAAGCAACCGAGGAGCGATGCTGACGCTCCACGGAGCCCTCGTGATCGGAGTGCGGCTCCCGCTTGAAGTGGGTGGGCGAGTCCGGGCAGTTGGCTCCCGCGGAGATTGAACCGGAACCGGAACCGGATCCGGCCGAATGGCCGGCGGTCACATCACAGGAGGAATTGGAGCCCAAGGATTTGTCGGACTTTTCGCTGCCGCCGTCGTTTTCTATGGAAGATTGTCAATGGAAGAAGGGCGCTGTGTTGGTTAAAACAAAGAGTAAGGTGGCATATTTTTTTGAGGGGGGAATTTTTGAGGGGTGGGGTGGGGTGGGTGGTGTAGGGGGGAAAGTGTGTTTCATTTTAATTTTTTTTAAGTGTCTTTAATATGTCTTTTTGTATAGTTAATTCCCTGAAACTCTAACTTTATAACCCATAAAATTTGTGGGTTCTTTAAATAGCTATAATTTAGGATTTTTTTTACTTTTACCAAATAATCATTAAGGAAACAGTTTTAAAAATTAAACCGTAACTTTTTAGGTATTTTTATATAAATTTTAAAACATTTCAAAAAATTTATTTATATTGTAAAGGTTTTAAATATGTCTTTCGCATTATAACAATTAATAAAATTAATTAATTATAAGAATTAATAGTTTACATATTTAGAAACCACACAGCAATAATTCTAATTGATTTCAAACATAAAAACGTATCAAGAAAAGTTTCTGTATCTTAATAAATATTTAAATATGATACATATGATAAATAAAATTGTATCATATTTTTTTAAATTCATGATTTATGATAAATAAAATTGATTCACAATTTGTAAATTATTGAGTAACATTTTCTAGACTTACTTTCATTATTAAGCAAGTTTAAATCTTTTAATTTTATTTAAAATAAACTCCATTAACTTTTGAAAACTCAAAATGAATCTTGGGAACTATACCTTTTTCTTTAAGCTCGATTCATAATTCAAACAAATTACTAATTTCATAATCTATATATAAATTTAAGGTTGTCAAAGTAAGTATTGTGGTTGGTTGTTAAGGATTTGTTTTTGTGTTGGATTTTTGGAATATTTTTTGAGCATTGGTTTTCCGGTTAACACTCACCTTTCATCGCCTCCACATCGCCGCCGTGGCTGCTGCTGTTGCTATTGTTATTGTTATTATTGTTGTTGTTGTTGGTGCTGCATTTGGAATCAGTGCCACCGCCGCCGCCGCATGCCTCAGACTCGCTGCAAGCGGAACCAGAGCCACCGCCGCCGCTGCCATTGGCATTGGGACTGCCCTTGGAGGCGCCACTGCCGCCGCCAAGTTGCTGCTGGAAGCGAATGCGTATCTTTCGTTCCCGGCGGAAGCGTTTCTGGTAGAGAACTGGAAAGAAAATAAAGGAATATTTATTTTAGAACAGATTTAATATGAAAAAATTTAACATTAATATATAAACTATCTTGGTTATTTTACTATAATAAAAACAAAACTTAATTAAAGTCTTTTAAGCCTACATTTCCTTTGTATTTTATAGGTTTGCTTAAGAAATATTTTTGTTTTTTAAGAACTTCTTTAAATAAATCACTTAACTAAAGATCTAAACCAAAGAAACCATCCAAAAAGTAGCACAAAAAACCTTTAAAACCCCTGACTCCTTAATTAAATCCTTTTCTTAAACCCCTAAAACTTTGGAGATCATGAAACCAACATTAACACGAAACTCCTTCCACGGAAAATGTGTCAGGAGGAGATTGGCAAAAGGAACCAGACCCAATCCCGAGAAAAGAACAAATACTGGAGAGCAATCTGAACGATAGATCGTGAGCCGATCTCTGAGATCTGCGACTGGCAACTGGTAATTTGATCGATTCCAATGATTCGAGGGGCTTTGGCTCTGACTCTGGTTCTGATTTTTGTGTTCTCGGCCTGGCCTTAGCTCTATGTTGCGGCTCTCTCTGGGCCACGTTGCCTGTGTTTGTGCCAATTCAAGTGCGCATCCGGCCGTGTGTGTGGGCGCAATTATGTTTATTGATCCTGACTTGCAATCATTCCAGATCGCGAGTCATAGAACAAAAAAAGGAAACAACAAACGAATAATGTGGCACTGGGAGAAAATTTGAAAATTTGTTTTTTATCAATTGTTTCTACGATGATTAAAACATTTTTTTCGCAAAGGAAATAGAAAAATTGATGAGAAAAACTGATAAAACGTAGTCTACGAATTAATAAAAATTTAAGATAATATATAATATTTCCTTTAATTTATTTTATTTAGATTTAAACTAACTTTCATAAATTGTATATTTATTTAATTTAAAAAAAAAGTATATTTTTATAGAAGATCGTCTAACTAAAAAGCTAATTTAGCTTCCTTATTAAACCCCAACACTTTGAATGGATATATAACAGTTTGTCGCAGAATTCCTACTTGAGAATTTTAAGGCATTGTGCATTTTTTCTTATTTGTGCTTTTTGATTTCAGTATTTAAAATGTATTTATTTATTGACAGAATGATTTTCCTTACTTATATATAAATAATTGATTTTGGGAATTTTAAGCCAGGTTAATTTAGTTTAAATCAGTTTAAATTATTTTTGTTATATTTTGTTATATCTTGACTCTCATTAAGGAAATAATTTTTTAATAAAATGTATAAAATTAATTCCTTTCGAAAGATACCACATATTTCATACTTTAATAAGCCATATATAAAAGTTTAAATAATATCTTTAAAAATAGTTTGAAAATATTTAGAATAATAATAGAATTAGAAATTATTCAATGATTTTTTACATAAGTAAAAAGAATAATTATACAGATTTCTATTTTTTATCAGGGAAGTTTACATATTAAAAGCATAAACATATTTTAAAAATATTTAAGCCCTTAAATCAAAATCTTCATTGAATTTTGGCATACGCAAAAGGAAAAGTTATACGTATTTCTCTTTTTCTTTCACGAAAGTTTATATATTAAAAACATACCTATATGTCAGAGAAATTATTTATATTTTAAATTTTAGATAGCACTTTCCAAACTATTATTTCCAGTGTACCCCTTCCCCTACATCGCTGTGGCTGCGATGCATTGAAGCGTGGTGACAGCCGTTTTGAGGGTGGAGCCACGGAATCAACCTCAAATCAAATCCAAAACTGTTTGCTGGCATATTGAATTTCACAGCGAGAGGATCGGTTCATGGCATTGCCCTCCATCTCCATCTTCGACTTCGACTTGATTCCATTCGATGTTCAGTTTAATCTTTCTTTTTTTTTTCGTTTTTACGTAAAAATTTTCACTGGCACCCACGCGCAATTGTTGCCGTGTTCTGAACTCGAAAAAAAAAACTCGAAAACTGGAGAGAAAACATAGTACATGGGGCTGCGATTTTTATCGCCAGCGTTATTATTAGTTGCAATTAGATGTCTATGTGGCCTGTGTGTGTGGCATTTTGCATAGTTGCATGCAATTTTTTGTTGCCTGTTTTCCTCCATAATTTTACCACAAAAAAAAAAGGGGAGAAAAAAGGAAAGGAGATGTAAGTTATGGCCAGGTCGGTCAGCAATTATTGAGTGCTCTGGTTCCCTTTGTTCTCGCATTGTAATTCTGCGGGGTTTTCTTTTCGTTTTCTGTTTTTTTGAGTTTTTTGGGTGGAGTCTTGATTTGGTGGCTCAATGGCGGCTTGTAAATTTGAGGGCTAAGAAAACTGCAGTGGCTTTACCTAAACTTAATCAATTGCAATTGAGTGTTGAGTGGAGTCAATCAATGGATCAGTTTTTTCAGTTTTTTTCTCTTTCTTTCGCCATATGCAATTGGAACAAAAATGATTGAGCATTGGAGCTGGTAATTGGTAGATTTACAAATTGCTTTTAAATAGCCAATTTGGCAGGTTTTTAGAGGGGTTTAATTTGGTTATTAAGGAAGTGGGTTAGTGTGTTAAAAGAAAGAGAAACTTTGTAGGCCTCTAAAAAGAATTTATTTATAATTTTTAACTATTAAATTTATCTAGAAAAATTTACTTTAAATTTAAATCTCTAAAAGTCACATGAAACCTCTTGTAACCAAGTTTATTTCTGGTTAATTGGCTTTCTAAGCTCCCCTTCAATTAGGCTTAGTTCTTAACCCATCGCTGCCTCTTAAATCAACCCTTAACCCCTTGACAACCCTTTAAAGGTATTTCTCAAGAAGTCATCACAGAATAACAAACTCAAACAACCAATTAAAGGATTTTCTGGCTGCGCAACTAGAGTTTCCAATGGCTTTAACCCTTCCTTTCCATTTCATCATTTTGCTGGCCAAATCATTCGAGTGTAACTAAATAATGAAATGATATTAAATTCATTTGAATTGTGATTTCTGTTGAAGAAGGCCAAAGCCTTAAAACCCTTTTTATTTTTACTTCTTGGCAACCTGGCGACGACCACCACAGCGCCAGGATGGGGACTCAGAGGGACTTATTCGCAGACAGTCGGCATATCAGGTGTCATTGTCATTTGAGTCAGATTGCATTAAGTCCGACCGATTGGAATCGGAATCGGCATAGGCAGAGGCAGTCCGGGATCGGGATCTGGCTGAGGTTGAAGCTGGAGAGATGTGCAGCTAAATGTGGCTCTGGCGCACTGTCAAGTCTGATTTGGTGCCCCAACTAGGAAGGGAGATGCCACTTAGAGAGATGGGAAGCTAAGAAAAACTGGTTTTTTGAGGTACTAATAATTCTTTTTAAATATATTAGAGGTTATTTGTAATATAACGAAGTATAGAAATTATTTTTATAGCAGTTTTGTTATGTTTAATAAACTTTATTAGGATCTAAAGTGTAATGTTAATTTGAATTTATTATTATTTTTTTATCATATTTGTATGTACATATATTTATAAGTTTTAATGCTATTTATTAATTTATTTTATTATTAATAAACTTTAATGGAATTTAAAGTGTGTTTCTCTATTTTATTTATAACTAGCACGTTGATTTGAATTTATTATTATTTATATATAATATTTATTTGTATTATTACATTATTAATATGATATATTAATAAGTTTTAAGGCTATTTATTAATTTATTCTATTTTTTATATTATTACCAAATTTTTTATATTTGTTTTTTAGCAAAAGTGGCGCCTGAGTTTAGTTTTATTATAATTCAAAGCCGACTTGACTTTGAGTCATTTTCATTTCATTTTCTTATTTATATTAGTAATTATTTATTAGTTATATTAGTAATTATTTTTTATTTATATAAATATTTATTATATTTTTTATATTCAATTTTTTATTTATTATTAAATATTTTTAGTTGTATTTATATTCATTTAATATTTCAAAACTCACCTCTCAGTTTGCGTTCATCCACAAGTTGACGCTCGAGAGAATCCTTGACCTCACGCTCTCGCAGAACGTCCATTTTGAGCTCAGCTAAAATTAATAATTAAAAAAAATATATATAATCTAATTAGTGAAAAATATTTTACACTTTTGTTCAGCTAAGAGGTAAGGATATGGCTTATGATGACAGAAATTTGTTATTTATCTAATAAGGTTATATATAAATAAATAATGAAATAAAATTAAAAGTTAAGATTTTTTTGTTTTGTTTAAATAAAGAAATTAAATTAAAAGTCAAGAATTTTTTGTTTTAAAAATATTAAAAAATAATAATCAAAGTTTAAAGTCAAGTAATTTTGCTTTAAAAAATTAATTCCTTCAAAACTCACAACACTGATAAAGAAAATTAAATCTTCTTTCAAGATTTTGTGCATTCCTAAATTAAAGTCTTAATATATGACCAAAAATCTTAATATTAGACCTTAAATTCTGGAATTACGAGATTTTAAGCCTCATTCAAATTCAAAACAATTTCGTAAAAGGGCAAAAAAATCTCAAAAGACCAAAATATTCTTGCGCTACTTTTGTAACCAAAGTTCTTGAAAAATTACCAAAATTCTTGAACTTTTTATCAGTGCAAAAATTCAATACCGAAAAAAAAACTCACCTTTTTCGTAGCTAATTTGCCGCTCCTGCTGCCTGGCATTATCCGCGGCCACCTTGAGCAAACTCTGGATATTCCTGAGCAACGTTTCCGTGGAGCTGGCGGGCACGGCAGCATGGGCATCGATGCCCAAAGGACCCAAGGCCAGGCCTCCGGCCAAGGCGGCGGCATCGTTGGCCGCCATCAGAGCCTCGTTGGGTGTCAAAGCACCGCCACCGCCGGCACCCGCGGGGCCATTAGCCACCGCACCACCACCGCCCACCGCGGCTCCATTGGCCGCCGCTGCCGCTGCCGCCAATTGGGAGTAGTTCAAGGCTCTTTGGTGCTGCAGGGCCGCGGCAGCCGCTGCCTCCGCCGACGAGGGCGAGCCCCTCTGATGCTGGGCCACCACCCCCAGGTGGGACAGACCCACCGCCTGGTGGTGGTGCGAGGCAGCATGCTGGTGGAGCTGGTGAGCTGCTGCCGCCGCCGCAGCCGCTGCAGCTGCCGCTGAGCCGGTGGACAGGTTATCACGTTCCGTGTCACTTAAATCTGAAAATAAAACATAATAATTGTGTAAAGATAATTAGATACATTTTTTAGGTAATAAATTAAGGTGTTAGGGGATTTAAAAATCAGAAAAAATATTGTTTTTGCTTTTAAATTCACTTAAAAATTTAAATCTTTCATCTATTTGTAAGTTATTCTTTTAAAAATATTCTCACATATATTTTTACATTAAAAATTACACATTTATTTTATAAATTCATATTTTATTCATTCTAAAGTGAAAATCAGAAACAAAATAATTGTGTAAAACCAATTAGATACATTTTTGAGGTTATAGATTATTATCTTTAATATTTTAAGTAATTTATAGATCTGGAAAAAAATTATTTCAGCATTTAAAAATAAGATAAATAGTAAAATCTTTATTCTATGTTAAAGTTATTCTTTTAAAAATATTCTCTCATATATTGTAACATTTTAAATTAACTTATATATGAATTTATAAATTAAAATTCATATTTTATTCATTCTAAAGTGAAAATCAGAAACAAAATAATCGTGTAAAACCAATTTGATACATTTTTTAGGAAATAGATTATTATCTTCAATGTTTTAAATTATTTATAGTTCAGAAAAAAATATTATTTTTGCTTTTAAATTCACTTAAAAATTAAAATCTTTCATTTATATCTAAGTTATTCTTTTAAAAATATTTCAACATATATTTCAACATTTCAAATTAATTTTTTTACTTAATAAATTCATATTTTATTCATTGTCTTGTCTTAATTATCAAGCATCCTGTCGCTCAAAACTGTCAGAGAAATTCCAAACGTAAAACAGAAAGTCAAATGTGTCATAAACTCCAGTTATCGGAGTTATCGCACGTTGTGTGCATCGTGCTTATCGGACATTGTGCATCGCTTATCGCACATCTCTGATTGCAAAGTTCACTCACCTTCTTCATCTTTGGCCAGGCAGCGTTCATCCACTTCGGATTGATTCTCGTCGCTAAGGTTCTCCTCCTCCTCCTCGTCATCCTCCACACCGATGATGCCACCGACGCTGCCCACATGCGAGGAGACGCCACCAACGCCGCCGCCAACGCCACTGCGACTGCCCTCGTCCAGGCTACGGGATCCTCCCCGACCAGGTGAACCTGCCACCGAGTGGCAATCACTGCGCTCACTACCTGCGTCACAATTGCTGCCACCATGATCTGTATTTCCACCGGATTTGCTTAGATTCAAGACAGGACTCTGGCGTGTGGGGGAGCCTGTTTACAAGTAAAGAAAAAGGATATTAGGAGATTATAAATAAACAGTAATTTAAACATAATTTTTAAGGTTAAATAATAATTTTTATACCCTTGCAGGGTATTATAATTTCAGTCAGAAGTTTGCAACTCAGTGAAGGAGTCATCTCCGACCCTATAAAGTATATATATATTTTTGATCAGCATCAACAGCCGAGTCGATCTAGCCATTTCTACGCAAACTAGTCCCTCAGTTTTAAAGCTATCTGAATGAAACTTTGCAGAAAGTCTTCTATATACTCTCACTCGTACATAAGTCGGAAGGAGCCGGATCGGACGACTATATCATATAGCCACCATACAAACGATCCGTAAATTTGTTGAAAAAAAATTATAACTTCACTGTTTTTAAACATATCTTGATCAACTCTTGGTTATGAGCTATATATATTATTCTAGATTTTAAGATTTAATTTTATGAAAATCGGACTACTATATCCTATAGCTGCCATAGGAACGGTCGTGAAATTTTCAGAATAAAAATTATAACTTTGTCAGTTTTCAACATAATTTCTTCTACTTTGAGATACAAGTATTTTATATTTTTCCAGAATTTTGTTGTAAATTTCATAAGAATCGGACGACTATAAACGATCGGTAAATGTGGAGAAAAATTACATTTTACTTTACATGTAAAAATGTAAAAAAAATGTAAAACTGTAAAAATAAAATGAATATGAAAGTAATTCATATTATCTTATATTGAGAAAGATTATAAATGATATAATTAGATTCTGCAAGCTAGCTTCCTTTCTTGTTAAGTCTTAATTTTAATTTTATTTATTTATAAATTCCACTTACAATTCCTTGAGCTCAGATCCCTTGGCTTAATATCGCCAACCATCACATTTCCCACTCGATCCACAACCGCCGAGCCAACGCCCATCACCTGCTGGCGCTCATCCGTTCGCTCCTCCCTTAACCTTTCCAGATGCTTTACTATATCCTCGTAGGCAGCCCGGCAATTCTCCCAGATTCCAGAGCGGGCTAAAGCATCCATATTGGCCGCTGACATGCCGGCATTTTGGGCGGCGGCCTTCAGCATTTGGCTTTCGGGACGGGCGTGCAGGCCATGGGGCGGCATGCCCGGCGACATGAGAGCCGCCGCTCCCGGATGATGAGCATTCATCTGCATGAAGGCCATGTGATTGATGGGCGGCGGATTGTAGCCATTAGCCAGGAGCGGTGACTTTTCCAAGCGGTTCATATCTGAAGAGAAATAGGAAGATAAATAGGAGAAATAATTAATATAAATTTTAGAAGATAAAGAAGCCCTTTTAAAGGGAATTTAGAAAGTTTAAATAGGAAAAATATATATTCCTTCCATTTCTAATCCTTAAAATAATCTCTATATAATCTATAATCTATAATCTCCTATAATCTCCTAAAATTCCTTCTATTTTAATATTAAACCCCCCTCAATGTCACCTTTCTAAATATTTTTAATTTAATCAGAAAACTTGAATAGGAAAAGTATATATTCCTTCAATTTATAATCCTTTTAAACTATTAATAAATCTACTATAATCTGTAAAATCTAATATATATCTATTTATAATCTCCTATAATTCCTTCTTTTTCTAAATATATAAATATAAATATTTTTAATTTTCAAATGCATTTCTCAACCATCATCCTCAACAATATTTGCCTTTCATTTTTGATGTCTCGCCCCACTGACACCTGTTCCTGTCTGCCACCATCCCCAGACACATATATATATATATATTAAATACATATATCTATATATAGCATGTCTATTGTCTGGGCGGCCAGACTAAACACAACAACTAAAAGCACCCACGCACATGGTCGCCGATACATAGATACTTTTGTATCTGGCCCGTGTATCTACGGCTGTCATTTGTTTGCACTCAATATATATACATGTCTGTATAGGACTATATATATATGCAGTTAGTTGAACAATTTAGTGTGCCATTAAATGCTTTGCTAAAATTGAAGCAAAAATTCGAAATGCAATTAAAAACTTGGCGCAAATGCAATTAAACGATGGGAAAACTATCTATGAAAGAGTAAATGCAGTTACAAAATATATATAGTGCGTGTGTGCATAATTTTTTTTTAAATAAATAATGCAATATCACTCAAGAATCAACGCCCCTTAATTCACTCAGAGAACCTTTAAGACTGAGCAATGACTGAGCAGAAAATGTAACCAAAAAAACACTGATTTCAAAAAAAATAACCATCTTCTTATAGTTTCAGAAGGCGCCGGCGGCGCATGGTTCTAAAGAAAAAGATTTCAAGATTTCTTGTATCTTGTATCTTTTTTTTATATTGTGCGTTTCGGACACATTAATAGAAAGAGGCGTTGACCAAGTTGTCAGCTTGGCTCATAGAAAACTATGTAAAAGGGAAAAAAGAAAGAGAGAGAGAGAAAAATGTAAAATCAATTAAATGCGAGTCCGCTTGTACTTATCATAATTACAGCCACAGATACAGATTCGAAAAATTCAATGAATGCGATTTCCTGTAGCAAGCAGCAGTACAAATCACAGTGGAAATCGACATGATTGCGGCTTAGGCTGCCATTTATCTGTGGCTGCTGGGAACTCAACATGATGTATCTATATCTGTAGTATCTGTTTCTGTATCCGTTTCGTTTTTGTTCGTTTGGCACAACCGTAGTAGAGTAAGCTGTAATCAGCCAACAAGCAACAAGCGACCACAAATCACAAATGGCGAACACAGCAACGATCATCGATCGATTGGGGAACCACAGAAAAAAAAAAAACAGAAAAAAACACAGTAACAGAAAGCACTATTACCTGCCGATACCCGAAAGCAAGTTTAGTGGCCAATCTGCGAATGATTTCATTACCATTCGAATCCCCAATTCGTGGGCCCTCAAGTCATGCCACTCAATTGTGTGAGAATTTGCAATTGGCAGTGGCAAGTGGGAACATTTTTGTATTCGTACAGAGAGAAAAGCAAGTGCTTAATAGTTAAGTAAATATTTTACTTTTCATTATTTTTCGTTAAATTGAAATATTTTTGAATGAAAATATGTATAAATATAAGCAAGTTTAGGCAATGTTTAACATTTTCAGCAAAATGTCCTAAATTTGACCTGTTTTCCTACAGCAAGGGCACACTACCTTAAATTCTGACACTCAATGTTCAGAGAAAATCAACTGCAGAATATTTAAAAAATATTTTAGCTTTTCATTTACTTTCGTAATGTTGGAATATTTAAATAACAAAGATTGTACAACAATGTTGACTATTCTAAGCAAAATTTGATCGGTTTTGCTACAGCAAAGGGCACACTATCTTATATTCAGCCTCCCTATCAAATATTGAAAGATTTTTAATACATTTTGTGATATACAAATATTTTTGAACAAAAAGAAACCTAAATTTTAAGGTTGTAATGCAATGTTAAGTATTCTAAGCAAAATGTCCTAAATTGGGCTTCTTTTCATGCAGCAAGGGCACACTACGTAATATTCTGTCTGATTTAAGGTCACACTGCACTTTTACAACTTAACAGTTTCTTGTAAAATTCAAGGGAAATATGATAATTACAATAAATGTTGTTATTTTTAATAAATTTAAGATATAAGCTTCTTTTTTATATATATTTTTTTTTATTTTTAATATTTTTTTCCAGTGCTTTTGCAACATTGTTGTAAAATTACTTACCACTGATGTGCCCATTTTCGTAGGCATAATCCCCGTTGTCCAGTCGATGCTTTTTCAGCTGCGGATGCTGCGATAGGTGAGTGGGCGGTAGGGATAGCCCCACGGGTCCCCGTTTGGGCGGTCTACCCGGTCTGGAACTGCGGAATTGCAGAGAGTTACTGTTGGGTTGAGAGCAATGGACAAAATATCCGTGGTATCAGTACAAAAAGAGTCAAATGCCTCAGCACAGTGATCACAATTCAGCAAATAAGAAATATTAAAAATAATGCTGTTTTCTGCCTTGTGCTGTTGCATTTTCTTGTTGATTATTTTTTATTGAAATTATTAAAGTTTGTAATGTTTAAACAGTTGAGAGTTTTTAGGAGCTAAAATAATAATTAACTAAAAAGCCATAAGAAATTAAAATGATTTATTTGCTCGGAGCTCCGTTTTATTATAACTTTCTTAAGTCAGACCCCTGCTGTATACTTTAATATATTCTTTAGTTTTATTTACTTAAGCCAGACTTAATAAAGAACAAGTGTCTATTACAATTTTTATGTCTCTTCTGGTCATTAAAGCATCCTTCATATCTTAACTATTTCATAAATATTTTTAATAACTTCCCTGCTTTTCTCAGCCCCGAAATGCTTTGCCTAATTAAGCATTTTAGCCAAGTTTAGTGACCAACCCCCCATTGACTTGAGACAAATAAAAGGCCAAAAACAAGAACGAAAAACGTGCTACCATTTTAATTATGTGCCATAAAAAATAAGCAGAAACAGCAACAAAAATAATAATAATGAGAAGCGTATAAAAAAAAAGAGTTAAACTATATATTTTCTGGTAATTTATGACCGCAATTGCTGCTATTTGTATATTAAATATTTAAACAAGTCTTGAGCAAATACTTGACGCAGGTTAAAGCTAAATAGTTAAACGAAAAAACACTGCGGGTGGAAGTTATGACAAACAAGAGATAAAACTGGGAAATTTGGAAACTGAAAACTAAAGAACTGCAGCAAATACTACAAGAGGAAGCTATAGTACTTGATCAAATAAAGCCACAGCTGGGTCTGGTTAGCAATTAAATTATGGAATCTTCATTCCATGTTTGCTTCTGGTAAACAGGTGGCCCCAAAGACAAAGACCAAGACCAAGAGGCAAAGGCAAATAAACACAGGTAGCAATGATCGTGTGCACGATATGAATTATGAGGCAAAGACTCTATATATATATGGCGAAACATTGAACAATTTGTAATTGTGCGTTCTTACAGATAACACAATGGATTCTAGCAAATATTTGCAGTTACAAATATTTGCAGCGGGATTTTAATTGTGCTCCATTAAACGTTTAACAACCAAACAAAGACCGAGTTGTTGTCTTGTCTTGGCCTCTTTGGGTCAAATAAAGAGAAGACTCTTCTTCGCCATGAATCATTCCAAGAATATGAAAATAACACAAAAAAAAAATACAGAGGGAAAGTGTTTTTGGGGCTCTAATCGGGAAGGCCGTTGTGACGTGCAAAAAAATACAAAAAAAAATATAAACTTGAGACTCGTGCGTCTGTCAGTCAAGTTGTACGAATTTATGGGAAGTGAGTTAAAGGTTCTGAAGGCAGAAAACACTTTCATTGGAAAGTTTTTCAGTTGCCGCAGCACTGACATGTTTGTCTTCTTCTCAAAAACAATTTGGTTTTCGCCGGAATATGTCTTTTTTATAGGGTTCCGTCCGGTTAAGATTGGATAACCCAATTGGGTTTGAGCCATTTGCGTAATGATTGTGCAATAAAAATTAACCCTAAAGGTGATTTCTAGGTAGTCTGCTTCAAGGAAAAGAAGCTTATCTGGTTAGCAACTAAAAAATATCGATTTTTCTGGGTAAAATAAGAATTTTCTATTAATTTAAATAATACAATATTCACTTAAACAGACAACGGTTAGAGAAGATTATTTTTTAACTTAAATATCGGTTTAAAAACGCCTTAAATGGGATATTGGAAATTAATTGTGGCTTAAAATAAAAAATATAATAAGGAGAACTCTTTAATTGAGCTGCTGGAAATAATTCTAACTGAAAAGTATCCCCATTAAAATTTAGCTACTTAGCACTTTTCTTAGATAAAAGCAACCGTTTTTAAATTTATATTTAGGAAATACTAACAAATACATTATTTCTTCAATTATAATAAATTTTGCTTTAATTCAAGCTCTGTCAAACAGTATTCCCCTCGATTATTTAAAAAGAAATCTAAAAAATAAGCTTACTATCTCAAAAAAGCCTAAAACATCAATAAGGTGACAAATAGATGACAATAAGGTGACAAATTAATTCACAATTAATTTACAATTAATTTACACCAAATACTTAAAGCCGTATTACGTCTCAAAACCCAAATTTTGTAAATTAAATTAACGTTTTAAATGCTCAACCGAAACTGGCACCAAAACCAACGGTTATTTCACTAATTTATGCACCGTTGTCACTTGCCGCAAATGTCATTTTGCATTTAAAACATTTTTCAGCGGCGGACAAGCGTTTAGTCAGGAATAAACAACAATTTGTCAAAATAGTCGCTGTGGCTATAATAATAATAACAACAAAAACCGCAGGAAAATAACCGGTTGTTCGAGCTGAAAGCCAAAAGCCCCGAACCTCTCGAACCTGTTTGCAGCTGTCTCCTTCCTTGGTATATTTTTCAATAATCAAGGGATAGCTGAGTTGTTAATTATTGACTTGAAGACTCTGTGTGTGTGTCTGAGTGTGTTGAGAAACAGCCGCCAAAATATGCGCCAAACTGTGCTAAATGTTGCAGTTGCAGTTGCATAAATCGAAAGGATACATTTTCCAATTGCAGAAGAAGGCGTTGCCGGCATTTGTCAGCGAATGAATCTAGAGGCTTCCCCCCGGGCCTAGGCTGTAAATTGGTAAATCAATTACATTTATGGCCAAGTTTTTGCCACCTTGTGTTGCTACTGGAGAGCGTGCTAGCCGGCAACTAAATCAATGCAATCCGATTTCAAGTACAATTAAATGTGTGTGCTTGTGCCCCGCCACAGCCACAATTTCCATATTTGCAATCACCAATGCCGAGTAGAATTTTAATTGAATTCATCGACTCAAATTGATTCGAACGTTGCTTTTAGCCGACAAAAGGCGACAACAAATTCCCAGAAAGAAGCCGTCTTAACTTGGCGCTTGAAGTTGGCTCGAATTTCCTTCGGTTAACAATAAATGTTATTGGGAACGGGAATGCTCGTTGGCCAGCTTTCGTATTCATTGTTAAGTGACATGCAAATGTACGAATGACATGGCATTGTTGGGACTCTGAAGCTTAAGCCTATAGTATAAAGTATATAGAGACAAGGTACGACTTGGAGTTACATTCCGGCTAATTGTGGGCTTTAGAGTACGGCCTGTGCTTCTCCAAATGATTGGTTAAGGTTATTGTTTGGCCATGGAAATTGTAAATTATAGCAGAAAAACTAACTAGGTTTTATTGGAAACTGTGTACAAGATGAGATTGATTCAAGGGAATTAAGTGGAGCTTGACATTTATGGGAAAGAAAGTAACTAATAGAGTTACTTGGACAAAAGAGCACATATTTTGAAACCTATTAATCAAAGAAAAAAAACGAGGTAAATATTATTTAAATATATATTTTATTTAAATAATATTTAAGCTAAGAGACTGGACTAACTTCGTATAAGGCTAAGGAACAAAAATACTTGCATCTAAGTCAATTATTATGCCTTCTAACTTGAATTTAACACCTGAATTAATTTTTAAAATACATTAAATTATTTGTAAACCAAATTTAACTAATACTTTCACCTAAATTTATATACTAAATACATTAAAGTACTTTTTTCTCAGACACATTTTTACAAAATCTAAACTTTTAATAATTTCTCTTTCCATATTTTCCTGAAAAAATTCTTTTTTAGTCTAAAAAATGTATTCTCACTTCATTTTCCTGATTCAACACTCAAAAAAATCGACCCATTCCTATGCAAATTTTGTGCCCAGTCAAGTACTTAAATCAAAATCACATGCTAATTAACATTTTTTTGGATTTTGGGTGGCCTTCTTTTTTTTTGCCAGCCCACAACAAGTTTGCCTTATAATTTCCTCGAGCAACTTGGCGATTTCCCCCAAGACCAACTACTACTATATATACACTATATATTAATGCAGATTTCTTGGCAATTGTTTTTGCATACTTTGTTGTTTTTTTCACTCACTCACTTCAATTTCAATTGGCGTGCTAATAACTCATTTAGTTCGCAACAAAAACCGAGAAAAATATAGTTACAAACATGCCACACCAACAATGGAAGGTGCCCCCTACTTCCCTTCGGCATCTCATGATGCTGAGAGAATATATATATATATATATCTGTTAGGTGCAGTTTTGTTTTAGGCTCTGTAATTATTATAAAAATTAAATTGAACTATTGTTGCCTCATTTAGATTGAGGCAGAGGCAGAGGCAGCCACAAAGTTGCTTTTGTTACTCGGTTACACTCAATTAAGCTGAATTTGCAAAATGCAAATGCCCCAAATGAAACTCACACCTCGAAAAAAAATTATTTTAGAAATTTAACATAATTAAATGAGGTTTTTTTTGTTGTTGTTGCTTTCCTTGCAACACTTTTCCGCCTCTCATTTTGACAGCCCGAGGAACCGAGTTGAGTTCAGGTGAGCCAAAGTTGATCTCTTGATTGTCAGTCAGTCAGTTTGTGATTAGACATTCGACAGTCACTATTGTTGTTGCTTGGCATAAATTATAGTCTGTCTGTCTGTCTTTCTATATAACAAAGCTATGCATATGAAATTCATATAATAAATCAATGTGCTGTCGCAATTTGTGTTAAGTTATTTGTAATCAATTTGAATTTGAATCTAACGCCGAGTCGGAGAGATTTATGGGAATATATTGGAGGCTTAGGATTTGGATATTTTTGATAAAAATAAGAAAGCTATATTTTACTTTTCAGTTTAAGTTAGAATTTATTTAAAATGTAATTGTTTGTTTTTGAAATCCTACAAATTGGAAATTACAAAAAAATCAACTTAGAATTTATCGATATAAAACGATATGCAGTTGCTTGCAGACAACAATCGCAATCAGCTAACAAACAGCGTTGCCATACTTTTCTATATTTCAAACAGAATTATTTAAAAGATTTGAATGATTAATTTGGTTTATATTTAAGAATTGATGTTGAAATATTATTCAAATATTTTATATCAAACTGTTCTACATTTCTAACAGGATTATTTAAAAGATTTCAATAAAGACTTTGGTTTATATTTCAGAATGTATATTGAAATATTTTTGAAAGCGTTGTTTTCTATATTTCGAACAGAATTATTTAAAAGATTTGATGCTATCTTTGGTTTTAATTAACAAACTGATATTGAAATATTTTTAATCTTCGCTCCACTCACTTTCCATAAACGGTGTTATGTAAATTGATTTTATTTAATGTCGCCATAGTTGCAAACTTTTTAAAACTTTATTTCTAAATATCAAACAACTATTTACACCTATTTATTAAATCTTTTCAATAAATTATTTTTTTCTCATATATTTTTTCTACCTCTTTAAAAAAAAAACCCGTAATTTTTGAACAATTTTCCCAGTAAAAAACTTTATCAATAAAACTCAAATTCTTTCCTAGTCTCTCTCAAACTCTTCCACTTATTCACTTCACCTACCCTTTAGCCATTCTCCCGTCTAACAAATTTACCAACAAATTAAACTCAAATGAAGTCAAATCAATCGATGGCTTTTCAATACATTTTTTCCACTTGGCCCGAGCAATTTGCATAGTTGTGGTCTTGGTACCGAATCGGATCGGTTAGTCTTCGGCGGCGGAGCACGGCTCTAGTCCAATTTAGTGGAAAGGTGTGCCCACCAGCTCAGTCACAACACGTTGTCGTGGCTCTTTGGCTCTTCTGGCCGCCTTTTGGTGCATGCCGCTGCGGCCTAAACGGCGCTTTTAAGCCAAGTTAGGAGTGGAGACCCAACAACTGTCAACTGTGATCAAAATCAATTGTTTGCCATTTGCCAAAACCGAAATTGACTGCGCAACTCACACAAATGCTGACAAAATTATTATTATATGCGAGAGCCCATGAAATGTCAGTGTCAATAATTTTTTATAATTATAAAAGAAAGAAAAACTATACATTCAATAGTTGATTTCAATAGTAAAAAAAAATATTGCCATAGGAGAAGCCCCCAAAAAAGGCAAACAAATATAATAAAAAATTATTGCAACGTAAGTTTCGATTTGAACAAAAAGGAGAATTATTTTTGATGAGCTCAAGAGTGTTTTAGAGTGAAAATGGAAGGTGTTTTGTTGGGAAACTAACTAACCTTATGACTTGAAAAATATTTCCCCAAAAATAATTTTTATAATTTTATGAACCATTTTTAACCAAATTTTTTCTTCTTAAACCTCAAATATATCGAAATATCCCCTAAATATATCTACAAAAAATCAATCCACACACCTGTTCCCTCTACCGTTAACACCGTTAATTTCTTAACCCTTTTCATGCTCTATTTACAATTATCCAAATTTTTATCTGCACAATATATATTTTTTTTGTTTTTTTCTGGCACATCCTTTGGCACTTCCGCTCTTGAAGGCTCGCCCAATTTCCGTTTCGAGTTTAATTAATTTAATAAACAAATTCTTTTCGCTCTAAAAACTCTCAAGTGTATTATTATAATGATAATGCGATCGATTCGATGCGTTTTTCCTTCCGAGTAAAAAATGTAACAAAAAAATTATAAGGAGGAGGAAGGGAGGAGAGAGAAATTATTGCCATAGTTTTTTTTATTATACTTGTGTGTTTACCTCTCTGGTGGCTTGATCGATAGGCATCTGCAATTAAAAAGAGAAGAGAAGAGACAAGTGAGGCAAAATTGTTAAACGTTAAGTGTGTGTGTGTGTGTAAGCTTTAAAACGTACAGAAAAAAAAAACAACAACTGCAACGAAACGCAGAAAAAAGAGAATAATATACGGGAAAAATTCAGGTTACAATTGCTAATAAAGGGAAGTTTTTCATTGATGGACGAGCGAAGGCTCTGTCTCTGTGCATTTTTTGGCGGGAGAGCGGGTGTGAAAATGCACACGCCCTAGGCCCCCTCCCCCTTCAGCCGCCGTCGCCGTAATTATCCCCAGAGAGCCAAAGAGAGACGGAGGCCTGCCCTCAGCGGTTTCGCATATTCCCCTCTCTCTATCTTTCTCTCTCTCACTCTCGCAACTTGTTTCAATTTAGCGCAAAACTTTTTCAACCTAATAATAGGTTTAACCGCACTTTTAACCGTTCCTCATGCTGGGTCCGGTTCGGGTTTACGAAGCCGGCAATGGGCATAACACTGGGTCTGGGTCCCTGTCTCTGTTCTGGTTCTCTACTCGATTCTCCATAGAGCAAAAAAAAATATTTCAACATTTTTTAAAGTCGAAAAAAAAAACGAATCAAATTAAACTTTGAATTTTAATCACAAAAAAAAATGGATAAAAAATAAAAGTAAATT
Source organism: Drosophila watanabei (assembly GCA_008042575.1). Taxonomy (NCBI): domain Eukaryota; kingdom Metazoa; phylum Arthropoda; class Insecta; order Diptera; family Drosophilidae; genus Drosophila; species Drosophila watanabei. Next base: position 118,522 of record VNJS01005439.1, read on the forward strand.
ATAAGGAATATAAAAGAAGTTTAAATTTTAATAACAAAAAAATCTACAACTTAACTAAAGGCTTTACAACATTTGTTTAAAGTCAAACAAAAAACCACTCAAATTTATCTTTGAACTTTAATCACAAAAAAACCTTATTAAGCAATGAGTATAAAAATTATGATTAAATAATTAGGAATCTAACAAGGTGTTTAAATTTGTATCACAAAACAACCTTCAACCCAAATAAAAACTACTAAAATCTTACTTTAAATTTTAATCGCAAAAAAAATCCATATTAAGGAATGAGTTATTAAAAATAAGGATAAATAATAAGAAATTTAAAAAAGAGACTGAATTTAACAAAATAATCAACAACTTAGAACAGTTTTTAAGCCGAAAACTTTAACTTTGAATTTTATTCACAAAGAAATTCCTATCTTAAATAACGATTTGATAAAAAATAAAACAAAATAATCAGAAATTTAAACCAACTTAACTATAGACTTAGTCAAAAATAACTCTTAAAGGATCCTAGCAAAACTAAATGTTACTTTAAAATAATTTCGTCTATTAAAAACAGTTCAATTTAGGGCAGGAGTCTGGAAACCATAAGATCACTAATCCCTAAATAACCCCTTAAATTCCGTACTTCATTTAGTTACTCTAAATATTAAAAAAAAAACTTTCCAAAAATGATAACATCCCTTTCCAAAATAATCCCATTTTCTTCCTGTGTTTTATTCCAACAGCGCATGTGCACTTTTGGAGCACACTTTATACTACACTCCATGTGCTGGGGCTCCTTTCCATAATTAACTAGATGGTTTTCCATCGGATGCATTGTGGTCAGTGGCCAGTCCCAACCCGTTCTTTACTGTAAACAAAACGCAGGACTCTTCGAAAGGCTTACAAAAAACCCAAAACCAAAAAACAAAAAAGGAAAGAAATAAAACGGAACCAACAAAACAAAAAAAATTAAAGGGGGGATATTGGAATACAAGGTTGCAATCTTTTCAACTGTTGATGTCTCAATGCCGGGCCCTGCGGTTCATAAATGTTTTTTGGGAAGCTTTTAAGGGAATGTTTTAATATCCAACAAATATTGGGTTACTTTGGCGGAATATTAACCTTTAATTAAGTTGGGTTTTTTAGTATATTTATTTTTTATTTATTGATATTAAGGTTCTATGAAAGATTCTATTTGTTTTCTACTTTCTTTCTAATTTTTTTACTATTATTTAAAGGATTTTAGAATTTTTTTTAATAATTTAAAATGTTAAAATAGAAATGGAAAATGTCTTATTAATATTTATAAACTTTTAGCATTTTTGAGATTATTTTAAAGACTAGAAACTTTTAAATATGCGTTAAATATCCTTAAAAGTCTGCAGGTTTAAAATTAGACAAAGATTCTAAATTCTTTAAAGCCTTTTTTTTTAACCCTTTAAAATTTAAAAAAGAGCTGGAAATGTTTTGCTAATATTAATTAATTTTTCAGGTATTTTTTGTAATTATTTTTAAGATTTAAAACTTGAAATAGGCCTTAAATATCTATAATAGTTAGTGTTGCCTTAAAAACAGACAAAGATTCTAAATTCTAAATTCTTTACTATTATTTAAATTCTTTTTTAATACACTTTCAATCCTTCAATATGTAAATAGAAAGCTGGGAAATTAGGCAAAGACTCTAAATTTGTTACTATTATTTAAAGGCTTTTTCAATACCTTTTCAATCCTTGAAAATGTAGAAAAAGAGCTGGGAATTATTTTGTTAACATTCATAAACTTTCAACTATTTTTTGTAATTATTTTTAAGATTTACACCTGTAAATATGCGCTAAATATCCTTTAAAGTCTGTGTAGCCTTAAAATTAGGCAAAAATTCTAAATACTAAATTCTTTACTATTATTTAAGGGCATCTTTTATACATTTTCATTTCTACAAAATGTGGAAAAAAGTATGTAACATGTTACATATTATTTTTAATAATTAAAACTTGTAAATATGCATTAAATATCCTTCACTGTTTGTTGCCTTTAAATCATAAAATCCTATTTTCTCTGTAAATCCTAGTTACCTTTCAATATCTTTACTAAAAACTTGCAAAAAGCCCACCTTTTCTGTGTAACCAAGGACAATTGCACTTCCTTGAGGTTCCTCTAAACTCAAACTACAAAACCCCAGAACTCCTAAGATCCCCACACTTGCAAAAAAACATAACAAAACCCATTTCTGTGAGCTTTTTTCCTTGTCGTTTTTTCCACTCGAACGGAAATGAGCTGACAGGGCACCGCACACGTCGATTTTTTGCAAGAAAACATTGAATGGAAAACATTCGGGCGGAAAAGTTGTACAAGGTGGAAAAACTGTTTCACCAACTATTGTTAGAGGCGTTCAGAAAGAATTACGCAGCTTTCTGGATTGTTAGCAAAGTTGGGTTTCAAAGAGGGGGCGGCACCCGTTACGTTTGCATTGCGTATTTCCGCCAAATGTCATCGAAAATGCGAGAGACGAAAGTTTTTTGACTGCCCTACCGGGATAATCGATATCGATGCACAAACTATTTGCATTGTGTGCCACCTATACCCCCCTTAACCCCCTCCCAGTGCAATTGGAAAATTAAAATGGGGCGGCGACGGCGACGGCGGGTGCAACTTGAGTGCGTAAGTTGGCTAAAGCGGAAACAGGAAATGAGAAAATTTTGCAGAGCAAGCCCCCCGAACTAGAAATGCAACTAAACAGAGCGTTTACACTTGAAGAAATTGGGAGATCAAGGTAGTTTCTAGGAGAATCTTAATTGAAAAAAAATTTAATTTTAATTTAATTTTTAGTTACCGAAATCGAATATAATTTCAAACCTTTTTTAAGATTTTAACAGAAAATTACTAAATGAAAAATTATATTACTTTCTTTAAATACTGAAAAGTGTGTTAAAAAAATTTGTAATATTTTTTTAAATCAAAAGCGGATTTAGTTGTCAGTTGAAGATCTAATAAAAACTTGTTAGATTTCTTAAAATAAAAGGAAAACAACCTAAATCAAGTTATATTTATCCTTCTAATATTTATTTGTGATTTTTTAAATTCCGAAACTAGTTAAGTTACATTTTCTTTAATATTTAATTTACAAATCATTTAGAAGTTAGAAATATTAGCTATCTTAAAAAACAAAACAAAATAAAGTGATCCTATATCAACCTAATGTCTATTTGTGATTTTTTAAAGTCCGAAAATTGTTAAGTTACAAAATCTGAAATATTCAACTTGCAAAGCAATCGAATTCTGTTATAAATATTAACTTTGTTTCAAACAAAAACCTAAATAAAGTGATATATCCCGTGTCGAATTTTTAATTAACTCAAAAACTTATTAAGTTACAAAATCTTTAATATTCAACTTGCAAAGCATTAGAATTCTCTTCAAAATATGAACCATCTTTAAAAAAACAACCTAAAAAAATATTTGAAGTTCCCATCAAAACCCCTTATAAATTTTATATTAATTCCACAAAAAAACCCCTTAAATTTTTATATTAAATTCTCATTAAAACCCCTTAAAAAAATTAACCACATTCCCTAAAAATATACAACTCAAAAAGAAAATTTTGAAAAATAATCGCAAAAGAAAAACACTGTTATGTCTTATTCGTACCTGGCCGTGGTGCAGTCCCTGTAGAGTACATCAAAGTCCTTACAACTCAATAGCTTGCAGCGATTGACGCCCGGCTGGATGGCACCCAGACCTCGGAGGATTCGCACCTGCTCCACATTGCACACGAGCGGGACAATGTCCAAACGCTTGAGCTTGGTGTAGACCGTGTGCAGACCGCCGACCAGGTGCTTGAGGAAGAGCTCAAAGGCCTGCGGCAGGCAGAGCATCGTCTCGTTGCTGATGATGAAGGCGGCGACCTTCTGGCCGCGATACTCCACCAGCTTGCACTCGTTGGCGCTGGGATCGGAGGTGGAGATGGGTGGCGGCGAGTTGTATGACCTTGGCGGGACATGATGATGGGCGGCGGCCATTAGTTCCAGCGGGGAGGCATGATGCATCATCTGCAGGGAGTTCAGAAGACCCAAAGAGTGCGGGGGCAATCCATGGGGCATACGTGGAGGCAGTCCAGCGGGCAAACCGTTGCCATGAGGCGGAGGACTTAGCTGATGGTGCTGCTGCTGCTGTTGCTGAGCCTGCTGCTGCTGCTGCTGCTGCTGCTGCATCTGCTGCATCATGGAGTGATTGAGCGAGCTCACCGGACTGACGGCGCTCGGATGACGACTTGGCGAGCTCGATGGCGAGCAGCTGGATCCTCTCCCTGTGTGGGAGCTGCGACCATTGGGACGATCATCGTTGGCGCCGCGGGAACTGTTGCTGCCGTCGCGTCCATTGTGCTGCGCCTGCTGCTGCTGCGCTTGCTGCTGCTGTTGCTGCTGCTGCTGTTGGGCTGCTGCTGCCGCGGCAGCTGCTGCGGCGGCTGCCTGCTGCTGCTGCTGATGGTGCATCAACATGGCCGTGGTGTTCATACTGCCGCTGGTCAACTGGTCTAAACTCCTGATCCCGATCCCGATCCCGATATTGTTATTAATCGCTTTATTGTTGTTGTTATTGTTCTTTTCACTCTGTTCACTTGTCACACAATCCATACTTCATCGTGGCCCACACTTTGTTTATTTGTTTCTTTGCTCTTTTTTTGTATTTCTTTTATTTATTTTTTTGTTTTCTATGATAAAAAATTAGCACAACGTTAGACAGGAATAGAAAAGAGATACAGAATAGAGAAGAGATACAGAGGTCGAGGCAGGGAGATAAATAATTAATGAACTCTTAATTCATTTTTAATTATTTATTAGGCTTCTCTATGCAAATTCTAATTGAGCAAATTCTTCACATCCGTGAATTGATGGTTGTAAATAATAACCCAAGATGGCTAATTTATTATACGGAGGAGGTTTCTATATAGAAAGTACAAAAATCTAGGAAGCCATTTTTATTTATTTTGAAAACGGGTTTAGGGTTTGAGCTTGTAAAAGCCATTTTTTAATATATAAAGAGAATTTAAAGTTCTTAAATGAGTTTATATTTGAAATATTTGTAGATATAACTTTCTATTTTTTGCCACATTATGATTTTTACCTCAATAAGGTCTTCAATATTTGAAATATACCAAGTAGTAATTGTCAATTTTAGATTTATGTGAATTAAATCCCTAAAGAGTTGATTTGAAGAATGATTGTTGTATAAGTTTTAAAAAACCAGACTTTGTAGCCAATAAACTAAATTTACTAATTCGAAAAAAGCTTAATTTTCAGGCCTAACTTTAGTTAAATCCGTTTAGGAAAAGGTATCAATTTTAAGCATGATTAAACTTGTTCAAAAACAGAAACTTATTTAAAGTTATATTTGTTTTAAAATCCTTTCTTCTACAAAGTCAATCCTTTGCTTTAAATTAGCTTAAATACAAAAGAAATATTTATTTGTGGAAATACACCTCATTTCCAAAAAATATATATTTTTCAAAAACAGATATTCAAAAATATTCAAATAAATTCTAGCAATTTGCAATACTCGAAGTATTCAAATAAATTCTAGCAATTTGCATAGATTTTTCCCTTAAATCTCAAACCTCTGCCGCTTTGATTTTGAAAAAAGAACATAGATTTACCTTTAACCGGATTTTTTAAGATAATTCTAAAACTCAAAATCACAGTCAACACACAGACACTCGCGCACTTGGTTTGTGTTTCAAAATTTGTTTCGCTTTCGAATTTCGTTTGAATATATTTTTGCGAATATATTATTTTGGGTTGTGAATTTCAATTCGATTTCGCGTGATTTCGAATTTGCGGAATTTGGAAAATCCGTGTGCCGTTTTCGAGTACCGTACCGACGGATTGTCACTGAGAGATTGAGAGATTGAGAGATGCCAGCGACTCTGCTTTCACGGCGACTGCGGCGTCGGCGTCGCTGCCGGCCGCTCTTCCTCTTCGCTTATTCTCCTTCCCCTTCCCAGCGCCACGAATGCGAGAAATCAACGAAACGAATTGCATTCGAATGGGAATCGACTGAGAGCGAGATGGGGCGATGCCGGGGCAGAGCGAGAGCGAGAGCGCCAGCGAACGAGTGTTATTTTTTTAGCCCACCCACACACGGGCACACACACACACACAGAGAGAGAGAGAGGACAGGGCCGAAGCGTTACCGTTATGTACTGCAAGAAATGCGCGCGCAAAAGTTTTATTGCATTACCTTCGCTTACGAATGACAAATTCGAAATGAAAGGCGAGCCAAATGTGTTTCGATTCGATTCGTTTCGTACTTTGCGGCGCCGCCAGCGACAGCAGCAGCGACGGCGGCAGCGCAGCAGGAAGAGTATCTGTAGCTGTATGTGTGTATGTGTATCTGTATCTGCGATTGTGCAAAACCAGAATACGAATACGAATACGAGTTACGAATGTTTGTTGCGTCTCGCATTACGAGCACACACACATACCCGCACAAAAAGGGGAGTGGTATACGATTGATAGCTGAGTGGGTGTGTGTGTGTGTGTATGCAACCCCAAAAAACACAATGACAAACGTAATAAAACGACACACACAATCCACTGCCAGGACCTGCCGCTCTCTCGCTCTCTCTCTCTGTCTCTCACCCGATCTCTTTCCCACATTTGTTTTATTTATTTTTTCAATTCAATTCAAAACCTCCCTCTCCCTTGCTCACGCTCTCTCTCTCCACCGAATAACATTCTACATTTCATTTGCGTTTCAATTTCATTTCGTTTCAGCTTCAGCCTCTCTCGCTCGCACTCTGGCCGGGCATGCGGCCATCTTGCTCGCACGCTCAGGTGGGCTGCAACCAATAAACATGAGTGAGCAGCATATTTGCATAGTGTGTGTGTGTGTGCGAGAGAGTGAGGGAGATGCACGTGTGTGAGTGCTCGAGTCTGCCCTCCCGCTCACACCAATGGCCGTCGCCTTATATAAACAAATGACAATTGTTTTGGCATTTTCTGTTGGTTTCCAACCCAAAGTAAATTAAAATAAATGCATTGCAGGGAAAAGCAAGGCAAGGCAAAAACAAAACAAACGACAAACTGCGATTACTTGGAGTTTGCGCAGCTGATTTTGCCTTTTGCCTTTGCTTTTGCTTGCAATTTGCATTTTCTTATTGGAAAATGCATTTTAATTTCAATTAAAAAAGTAAATGACAAAGTTTCAACGAATTAAAAAGTGAGACAGAGACGGCCCGAGAGTGTTCGGCCATCTCTTTCGCACACCATCTGCCGTTTTCTGTGTGGGGTTTATTTTTGTCAACCGTTATTTTCCGTTTCCCATTTCGTTTCTGCCGTTTGTATTTGTATTTCTTTGCAGGACATTTCTGCTGCTTCTTCTTCATCTTCTTCATGTCGGGCTCTTTTTGTATGTTTCTGATTCAGAGGAGAGCGGCATGAGAGCAGGCGGAGGGCCATCTCGCTCGCACTTGTGCTCGTGGGTGTTTTTATTTTATTTTATTTTTTTTTTGCGCCCGGGGGCGTTCGTTTTCTGGTATTCGTTTCGTTTTTCGGATGCTTATAAATAGCATTGCTTATAAATTCTGGTCTCGCACCTTTGCCACCTCCATACACAAACACACAAGCACTTGAGTGTATATGTATACATTGTATATCCCGTTAATGCGATGGGTGTGTTCGCCTCGCTCTGTCGTTCATTTCTCATTTTTTCTATTATTTGTCTTCGTTCTGCGTTTCTTTTGACGATTGCGAACCAATCGCATTTCTCCATTTCTCTCCGATTGCTCCGCACACACATATATAGACTCCGTCTTTACGTACGTATGTATGTATGTATTTATGTATTGTGTTTACACACGACATATGTATTGTATGTATGTTTTTCTGTGTGTGTGTTTCGTATGTACGAATTTTTCTTTTTCGCTTCGTTTTGGGTTCTTTCTTTTTGCGGATTCCCCCATCCACGGTCTTTTTTGAAGTTGTTGTTGTTGTTGCTGCCGGAATATTGATGACAGCCAAAGTTCGATATAAAATTGATTGCACATTTGGAGTTACAGGACCTTTTCCGGAAACTTTATTTACTGAAAATGTATGTACAAAGATACCGAAAAAACAAAAAAGTGACAAAAATAGTAAAGCTGTCAGTTTTGAAGCAATTATATATTTTTGTATAATAAAAAAAATTTGCGTTATTTATTTATTATTTATGTATTTTATTAATAAAATAAGCAAGTGAGAATTCTTATTTTAATGTTGAATATTTTATTTTTCATTATTTTATTTATTTATATTTTATTTATTTTTATTTTATTTATTTTTATTTTATTTTTTTTTTTATTTATTATTATTTTGTGCATTTTTATTTTATTTATTATTATTTTATTCATTATTATTTTATTTATTATTATTTTATTTATTATTATTTTATTTATTGTTATTTTATTTATTGTTATTTTATTTATTGTTATTTTATTTATTATTATTTTATTTATAATTATTTTATTTATTATTAGTATATTTATTAATATAATTATTATTAATATTTTATAATTATAATTCTTTCATTATTATTAATTTTTTATTAATTATTATTTCATTAACTTATTTTATTTACTTTACTTTTTAGAAAATAACCTTTTGCAACAAAAAGAAAATTTATACACTAAAGCTTAAATATTTTTATTACAAAATGTTCATTTGGAGATTCAACGACTTCATATTAACATAAATCGGATAAATTATTATTTCACCATCAATAATCATTTTTTTTTTTATTTGAATAAATAAATAACATTTCTACACTTTTCAAATATTTTTTAATTTATATAAAAATAATAATAATACCCAAAAACAACAGCAACAGCTTAAAGTTTAATGAAAACCCAAAGTATTACACTAACTAAAAATTACTACACAAACTTATAAATTTAAATTTATGAATTTTATTTATTTATCGTCTGATTTTGTTATTCAAAAGTTTCTGTTATCTTATAAATCATATAAATGAATTCAAATACAAATTGCCCGCCAAAACCGATGTTTTTATAACGCTCAGCTCTTGTCAGCTTGTTATATATACAAAGCAACCAGCTGTCGTCAGTGAATAACCAAAGCGACAAAAGGCACAGTGGGCAAAATAGTGTTTCTCTCTTATTAGAAAAAACAATTGAAGCTGAAATTTAACAAATTGAAATTTTAATTTAATTTTTTCTTGTTTTTAGGTATTTATATAATTTTAACCTAAAGAGTTAATTACTATCATGGAAGGTGAGCTTAGATTTTGCTGTTGGTTTATGTAAAATAATAGCCCCCGACTACTTTCTGAACAAATCTTTCTAAATTATTTCTACTATAAATCAAGGTTGTTCATCAGATGCATCTTATAATTATTAATAATATCCAATATCAGATGTTAATATAATTCTGAACAAAAATAAGCCAAGTTCAAAAAAAAGAAACGTTGAAAAACAAGCTACAAACGTTATTATTTTCTTAATTTATTTAATTTTAATTCTTAGTTCATTTAAAATAGCTAAAATGCAAACTTAACTGATGTTAACTGCTTATGAGCAATGCTTTCAATTGTGTTTATACAAAAACTGCTTCTTTGAACTACTTTATCGACTTTAAATATGTTTCCAGAATTTCAATTTAAAAATGGATGGGTTTGAACATAAATATATATAATAAATATATATAATAAACGCTAAAAAACAAGCTACAAACGTTATTATTTTCTTAATTAATTTAATTTTTATTCTTAATAGATTTAAAATAGCTAAAAAGCAAACTTAACTGATGTTAACTGCTTATGAGGACTGCTGGCAATTGTCTTAATATAAAAACTGCTTGTTTAAACTACTTTATCGACTTGAAATATGTTTCCAGAATGAATGAAAAAATGCATGAGTTTAAACAATATTGGTAATATATTTGTTATCCTAATTTTATTAATTTTTTTTCTTAATAATGCCATAATATATAAAGACTTTTTGTCAAAGTGTTACATCGATCAAAACACAATCGTTTGAAATTTTAAAACACCTTGTTGAGGTCACACTTTCTGTATTTTTTTCTGCACCAAATGCAGTCCCTCTTAGTTTTCCGTGATGAGCCCTCAATTAAGCCAGACTCTGCGAAAAAATCAGCCAAGATAAGTCAAATATGAAAAACAAACTATTACCAAGAAAATATTTGTTTATAATTTTCTAAATTCATTTAAGGTGAAATTACGCCACATTCGTTCCGAAAACAGCATTTCTCTAAAATCAAAAATCGCTCGATTTAGCGGAAAAATAGCTACAATCCAAAAACCGCCAAATACAGCTGGCAAACAGCTAAGTTGGCAATTCTCTTTTTATTTTCCTTCCGAATCGCACGCTTTTTCTCCGTCTGCGTCGGGTCGTTCGGCAACCAAAATTAAGCAAAATTAGCGATTAGAAACGCGCAGCCAAGGCGAAAACGAGAGGGCGGCAGCAGACGGCGACCAGTGACGGAAGAAAGCTCCAGAAATTCTCCCAATTTCTATCGCGGCGCGCGTGTTGACACACACACACAGCGAGAGCTACATACACACGTGTGTGTGACGCAAAAAGGAAGAAGAGGAGTGAGGGAACAAAGGGGAATTGACAAATAACAAAGTTTGTAAGCCACTGGACTCGCTCACGTTCTGATATCGCCACCGGAGCGCCGCATGGACGGGGAAGTCATTGAAATCAGCGATAGTGAACGCGAGGAAAACTCTTCCAACTCGGAAATGGACGTGGAAATCACCGCCGAGCAGCCGGGAGTCGTGGGCGTAGACGCCAAGGGCGATGCTGCGCCGGAGGAGATTGTGCCCAAGGACGCGGCCACGTGAGTAACGCGCCTACTAAAAGCACAAGTGCATCAAACAGTCGATGTAAAACTGCCAGATAACAGTTACACCTGAATGTGTGTGTGTGTGTCAATGCAGTTGCTCTGAAACTGTTGCTGTGTTTATGCGAAAGTTAATGTTATTTTTAGTACAAGGACGTTGTGTGTTTAGTGCAAATATTATTTCCATGCGAAAAACCAAGAGTGCTTAATACTGAACATTAAGTTTACAGATCGGAATATATAGATTTTGGGTAAATAGAAACCGCAAGTTTGTTTCTTTTGGCAGTCATTGTCAAACTGCTGCGATAACAGCAAGGCGTGAAAGTATGTGTTTGCATTTCTGTTTTATGTAATCTGCTCGCGTTCTCTCTCTATCTCTGTTCCACCCATCCTGCCTGCCCTCCCGTCTTGTTGCCCCCGTCCCTGTCGCACCCATTTGACATGGTCATGGGCAGCAGCCACCAAACGTAGCAAAAACAAATAGTGTATAAAAAAAAAAATGAAAATATACCAAGCGTCAGTAGAGACGCAACAGCGACGCCAACGCACACGCCCTGCTGCAGTTACAGTGGAGCTTCAATATAAAGTTCAACTGCAATAATTTGCATGTTTAAGTCTTAGAAATTTGTTTGAAATTAAAAATTTTATTAAAATAAATTATTAACATAAAATTACAAATTTATACAAAATATGAATTTGTCTTAATAATATAAAACAATAATGGTACATTAATTTTTTATTTGCTATAAAATGTAGAAAGTAAACCAATATTAATTAAATTTTCCTATTTCCTTAATATTTTCTGAAGCTAGATTTCCCAATTGGGTAAGAATTTGATAATGCATATTATTTAAACCTTTTATTTTAATTAATATTATTTAAAGAACCATTCATAAAATTCCATAATACATTCGTATTATTAAGATTTCCAATTGCCGTTTGAGCAACGGAAATAAATTAAATTTATTATTGATATTTGAAGCAAAGGCCGATATATAATTCGATATTTTAACATGGCAATTTATATTAAAGTGAATCGGTTGATTTTACTTAATATATCACTTTTGTTCTCTTTTTTTCTTCTCTCTTTTGATATCACATTAATATTTTAACAATAAATGCAATATTTTTCAATATATCAAACTTAGCAAAACTTATATTATATTATATAATATTTATATTATAGTATATGATATTAAGCGCAATATATTTTTCTTTATATTTAATGGGACATTTTCTTCGATATTTCATCCCTTGTGAACCTAGAAACCTAACTATTCAATGTAGGAAAGCTTGACTGTGAAGCCTTTGTTGTTGCTAGGTGCTCTTGGCTTTGTTCTGGCTGGAAACTGGTTTTACTTTCTGCTAGTCGCCCAGGGGTTTTTTTTTCAGTTGTTGTGTGTGTGTGTGTGTGTGTGTGTGGGCACGTTAAATTTTGAAATTCAAGCGTCTTTGATTTCACAAGCTTGACTTTAAGCCACAGTTTTAAAGTCATTGTTAACTGGGACGGAAAATAAAAAAACATGAAAATGATAAGAAAATATACAAAATCTGTAACATATATAAATTTTTATATTTTTAAAACAATTACCTAAGATATCTTGGCAAGTCTTTGAAATTTCCCAACTAAAACCTAACCAAAATTGGAATATTAAGCAATTTCCTTTTTCCAGTCCATTTCCCCATTTATTTCAGGGTTTTGCCCCCCAAAAAAAAACCCCCATTTGCGCACATTTGTTGCAAATTTGCCAACATAAACAGTTATAAATTTGTCGACGCCACGCTTCACTTGCTTTTGTTTATTCACTTCCCTGAAAAAGGAAAATAAAAACAATAACAAATCGAATTACAATTCAAGTTTCTATTTGCATGCATTTAAATGTATTTATTATTTATTTCCGCGCAAAGTTGACATTGCAATCGTCACAGTTTTGGAAATTCAGGTTTTTATTTTCGGTTTTCCAAATTGGATTGGTTTGGTGCACTTGCTCTTTAGTATTTATTACGTTGTTTCCGCCACATTTTGCGTCATTTGTTTTTGTTGGTTTCTGTGAGTAATAATAATACAAAAATATATATAATAATAGATAAGATTTGGAGGAACAAATGTGGGCTGATTGATTAAGAGTGAGGAAATTTGTCGTCATTGGGGTTTGTTAGAGATTTTCAGTCGAGGAACACTGACCTGATCAAAGTCAAGTACAGTCATCAGCCGAAACAAAGACAAGGCCACAAAAGTTGGCAAGCGAAACCCACACAGAACTTGCAAAAGTTTTGCCAAAATTAAAACTTCAAGTGAATGAACCCAAGCGAAACGCCAAAGTATTGTCTTTGGCGCTTGTAGGCCTTCAGTAAATACAGTGGAACTTCAATAAATGGAACCTGTAGCTTAAAGGGATATATTTTTATTAAATTATGTTGCAAATTTTTGCTTTTAAAACTAGTTTATTATTTGTAAAATAAATTGTGAAAGTCTTATTATCAAATTCCAACTCTAAGTGCCTTAAAATCGAGTTTGTAACCGAAGTATATAAAGAGATATGTTGATTAATAATCAAAATATAAAATACAGAATTTTTACCTATAAAATTCTTAATACAGTTGAACTTCTATAAGTGTTGAACTTCTATTAAAGTTGAAATGGAAAAATGGAGATATTTTTATTTACATTTTTGTCTATTAAATTGTTTATTATTTTTTAGACTAAATTTTGAGAGTCTTTTTATGAAATTCGAACTCTAACTGCCTTAAATTCGATCTTATAACTGGAGTATATAAAGAGATATGCAAATTAATATTCTAAATATTAAATACAGAATTTTAACCCATTAAATTTCCTAACTTAAGGTTTAAATTAAAGCCTCTGATTCTCTCTTTTATGACCTAGTATCCACTGTATCTAATTTTCATTATTAATTTCATTTCCTTTCACCTGACTTCTTCTTTGTTATGCCAAGTTTCGGGTTCAAGGACTGCAATTTGCCGCCATATAGCGGAAAAATTTCTCTTGTCTGCCAAAAACTGACTCATCCCCATGGGGGGAGCGCACAAAAAAAAAAAACAGATATTTATTATAACTTTTTGTTGTTTGCACTTACTTGGAAACTTGACGATGATGATGATGATGATGATGATGATGCTCTGAGGGAACCCGTTTATACCTCCAGCGTGTGAGTCAACCTGTTGATAAATTAGAAATTCTGACCCCGATAAATTATAGAAATTTCCCATATACTCAAAGAGGAAGATCTGAATTTTGTAACAGCATCACTTTATTGATTTTATCTGTGACATCAATTGCCTGGGAAAGGTGGAGGTTGTTACATATTTATAGGAACCGGTTTGACATTTGAGCCCTGCCCAAGTTCAAGGTCACATTGGGTGTGGCAGTAAAAAAAAGGTTGAAAGGTAGAAGAGGTTATTGGGTAATATTTATAGAATCAGTAATTTATAACATCTTTCGAGTTAATAAGAAAGAAATTCCTGAAATTAAATGTATTGCTTTAGTTCTTTAGAAAATGCTAACCAATTGTGTGAACTTTATATTGCAAACCTGTGTTAATTTTTATAACCAACTTATTTTTGACCATGGAAAATCTCACACCAATCACCAATCATTGTTGCCAATCAATCAGTTCAATTATAACCAATCAGAAACTTGAAATAAAAGACTGTCAAGCTGTCATAATCCATAGAATAGCCTTCAACTCGAAGTCAAACTAGGTTTTGTGAGTCACTTCTTCTACCTTTTACTATAAATTAAGCAAATAAAAATTAATAGAAATATGTTTCTGTAAAATGTTAAGTACAGTTTCATTTTGTTGATAAGATTACAACATTTAAAAAAACTCTTTGCTAGGTTTTACTGATAAGCAAAACTAGTAAACATTACTGATTATTCTAGTTGGTTTTCTGAGTTAACTTTAGGTCAGTTTTTAGTTGTTTTTAAAAACAAATGCTAAAGGTTTGGGTTTTAATTATGGAAAATATAAAATAATAACTATTCCCGATTGATTAGCTAATTTTAATTATTTCCTTGAGGTAGTTGCTCGAAGTTATTGCCTCAAAATGATTTCAACCTGAACCCCCTGCTCCGGTTTTCACTTTCACAAGATTCTAACGTTTTCGTTTTGAAAAGGAAGTCGGTTAATAATAGTTTGTTGCCGAATTTATACTTATTTCTACAACAAATTAAAGTTTTAGTTTGTTTCTAATTTCTATTTTCGTTTCCTGTGAAACCTTAGACAAAATTTCTCTGCAAAACCGTACAAAATCTGTGTTGCTCCATAAACTTTACTTGGTCACAGTTTTAGCAGCGCTTTGTTCTATTTACTGGCTTTTAACAATGTAAGTTGCTAACGTTTTCAGTGTGCTTCAGACTCATTTCAAGCTCAGTCTCGACCCAAATTCAGTTTGCCAACTTCCTTCTTCGTTTTCAATGTTGCCATTTGTTGCTATTGCTTTGCCTAAACTTTTTGGCCAATCAACACGAAACTCTCGGCCAACTTCGTACAACTTCAGGCAATTAGCTTTGGGCAACTATGTAGCTCTTGAAAAAAAAAAAAAAAAAACAAAACTATTGCTAGACTCTAGGCAAAGTGGGTCAATTAATTTATTGATTCGACACGAGCCTAGAAAAAGAACACAAAAAATACAGAAGCAGAAGCAGAAGCATGGGCGGTTGATGATGGGAATCTCTATGAAAAATTCTTGATTGTTCCACGTACTTTTTTGAGTGTCTGTGGAGAGACGGATGTTGTGGGCTTCTCTGAAGTGGCATTCGCTTGAAGACAATAGAAATATCATGAAATTACGTAATGTCCAATTTGTGGGGGCTAGCACATTGAACTTTTTTTTTTTTTTTTTTTGGTCAGGTAATTTTTCAATTAAGTTGAAGATTATAAAATGGGTTTTTTGTTGTGTCTCAAAAAGTGTGCGAATGATCAAACAAGGTCAGAATCTATCTCTCCTGAAGATCATTAGAGAAAACGTACATTTTTTAAGATTAATAAAATAAGTTTATTAGAAAATGTCCACGTTTTAAGTTTAATAAAATAAGCAAAAATAGTTATTTTATTAATCTAATTCTTTTTGGACTGTCTAACGTTTTTATTTGCTCATATTTCTTTTTTTTTCTAAGCCGGAAATCACATTAATAAGCCACTCAAAACTTATCACTCGCCATATCGTACACATTTAGTTAAATGCATTGGAAAATTGTTCAATTTCCAGCAAAAAACCAGATCTCTCCCATGGATCATGTCAAAAAGCTTAGGCAGCTTGTCATCTCCTATCTCCATGACAGTTTCCCCCCGTCTTGTCTTTCCTTATCGGTCTGGATGGGATCTCGGAGCCAGTTTAGCCAGTCTGTGGCCGCGGCCTTTGAGCAACTTTGTAGCTAGTTTTTACACATTTGATACATGCAGAAAAAAGAGAGAAAGAAAAGCTAATTTAACAAAAAAGAAAACTAAAACAAATGGGTTTTAAGCGTAAAATATGTTCTCAAAGATTTCCCAAATAATATTAAATAAACATTAAAGTTCTAAAACAGAAACCAAAAATTTTCTTTAAAAATTCCCTGGTTTAAGACCATGGTTTGAGACTCCTCTAATCATTTAAGATCAGAGAAAGCGAGATAGAAATACAGTGTTGCAATTTATGGACTTAAAATATTATATTTATGATTGGATTTTACTGAAACTCGAAGGATAAGTATAAATATAGCTTTTTCAAACTTTTTCACGATTCTTAGGAAATTAAGCTACTAAAAAAAATATGTATTCCTTTCCTTTATGTATTCTTTTAACCAACTAATTAATTGCATTTATACAATGCAATTATAACCTTAGAAACATTTTATAAATTATAAGTTTGAATATACTAGTTATTCTTTTTAGTTTATGGTCTTAAAAATATTATAATTATCATTTGATTTTACTAAAAATTCAAAGGATAAGCATACAGCTATTTCAAACTTTTTTCATTAATTTTGGAAACTTAAACCACCAAAAAATACATGTATAAACTTCCCTTTGTATTCTTTTAACCAATTAATTAATTTTATTTAAGTTTAAATATAATTACTTATTCTTTTTTCATTAATTACACTATTTTTTTCACTTTTAAGAATATACATTTTTTATTACACTCCCAGTTATTACAAATTTCTCACCGTGTACTTGTTAAGAGAGAGCAAGAGTGCATTTTTTGCTTGAGAAAATTTGAGAGTGGGAGTGTTGCAGCTGCAGTGTCTTTCTCTTACACGGAGAGAGAGGAGCTAACTGTAGGTGTTGGCAGCTTGTAAATTAGCACTCAACTAGATGGCGCCATTTAAGTTTGACAGTAATTGGCAGCTCATAAGGTTTTAGAGGAGTTACAGTTGCACGGCTACTGGGGCTGCCCCATTATCTCTTTGCGGCTTCGTTATCTCCTTGGGAATTTCTCTGCAAATTTCGAAGCTTTTGTTTTGTTTGTCTTTGTCTTTGTTGTTGGCTAATTCTCTTTTGTAGCTGTGTGTTGTATTCACTTGTGGTTTTAATTGCTTTCTTGTCTGCGTCTGCACTTTCACTTGGTTTTGGTTTCAGGGGTTTTTTTCCATTGCAAAAAAAAAATGTAATGCACTTGTTGCAGCTGAAAGTGCATTGTGGAATTGCACCAATTTGCAATTGGATATGCCCCAAATTCGGTTGTGAAATGGAACAAATTGTTGTGTGCAGTTTGTGGGTTTATTTATCATTAATAAAATAAAGCCGCAACTTTCTTCCTGTCTCTCTGTTCTCCAGTTTGTTGATTTTTCCCATTTTGGGTTTTATTAAAAAACATTAATTAAAAGCTGACAGCCAGCAGACGATATACAACAAGACACGCCCTCACATCGCCCTCTATATGTTACTATATCTGTGGATCTGTACGTTTATTAATGTTTGTTTATGTTTTCTTCAACAACAACGGGAAGTGAAAAATAAACAAGAAAGGAAGCTAACTTCGGCACGCCGAAGTTTGTATACCCTTGCAGATACCAATTGTATCAATTCTAATCTATCCCAATATAATATAATATGAATTACTTTGATATTCATACAATTTTACAGTTTTACATTTTTTACAGTTTTACATTTTTTACAGTTTTACATTTTTTACCGACCGTTTGTATGGCAGCTATTTGATATAGTCGTCCGATTCTTATGAAATTTACAACAAAATTCTGAAAAAATATGAAATACTAGTATCTCAAAGTAGAAGAAATAATGTTGAAAACTGACAAAGCTATAATTTTTTTTCTGAAAATTTCACGACCGTTCCTATGGCAGCTATATGATATAGTAGTCCGATTTTCATAAAATTAAATCCGAAAATCTAGAATAATATATATAGCTTATAACCGAGAGTTGAACAAGATATGTTAAAAAACAGTGAAGTTATAATTTTTTTTCAACAAATTTACGGATCGGTTGTATGGCAGCTATATGATATAGTTGACCGATCCGGCTCGTTCCGACTTATGTACGAGTGAGAGTATATAGAAGACTATCTACAAAGTTTCATTCAGATAGCTTCAAAACTGAGGGACTAGTTC